>PVKM010001958.1:5497-70305 GCA_004027735.1 Carollia perspicillata
AAAAAAAGGAAAGAAATCCCCATTGAAATTTAATGTCTCCTTGTGACTTCTGGCCCAAAACATGTGAATAGATATTTTTAAAAACTCTGCGTGGCCCTCGCTGGTGTAGCTCAGTGGATTGAGCACGGGCCTGCAAACCAAAGGATTCGTGGTTCAATTCCCAGTCAGGGCACATGCCTGGGTTGCAGGCCAGTTCCCAGCAGGGGACGCAGGAGAGGCAACCACACACTGATGTTTCTCTCCCTCTCTCCTTCCCTTCCCCTCTAAAGATAAATAAAGTCTTTAAAAACAAACAAACAAACAAAAAACTCTGCATGATTCCCTGCTGTGGTGAGTGTGGAGACTTTTAATGAGATGAAGTTTTTCTTCAGTGGGTTCTCTGAGGGACTGCCATTGACAGAAACCTGCTTCTGATCTATATCTCTATGTAGTATATGGTAGAATTAAATGGTATTTGTTGTCCTAAGCCATGGAGATATGGTCACATATATTAATACAGAATCGCTTACCTCATCTGGATGCGTGTAATGAAGTACACGATATGACCTGTGTCAGTAGTGCCCTTAAGTTTACTTTAAAACTGCATTTATTCAATTTTTATAACCACCATTTCTCAGTCACTTTAATCTTGTGTTTTAATTCACGACCAAATCATATTCTTTTAAAATTTTAATATTTACTGATGCATTATCTCTTTATTGGGCACATCTGTTATCTTTATAAACATAGGAAATATAATTATTAGGTACATTTTATTTTTATGAACTCTTAAATCCTCTCCACTCTCTTTTTTCCATTGAGTTTTGGTCTAGAGATGTCTCAGAACAGTCTGATATTTTGTCTCTTATATTTGACATTTTTTTTTCTGGAAAGAACAAGAATACTTATTTTTTTTTATTAACAAAGATTATACACTATAGAGAAGTGCCCCAGGTAAATGTTGGCATAGTGAATACTGATGCATCAAACTTCCAGGTCAAAAAATAAAACATTGCCAGGATCACAGCCTGCCCTTCAAGTGGCCTGACTTTTATGATGATAACATTCTTGCTTATCTTTATATTTTACTTCCTCTCTGTATATACATAAAATATAAATTTATTATCTAATTTTAAGGAACTGAAACCCATAGTTTATTTCTCCACATATACACACTGATGAAAGACCCTGTGAAGACACAGTGAGCAGTTGATGCTGTGTATTCAAAAATCTAACCCCCTTCCCCCTTCTTTCCTTCCTCTTTCATTACTTCATGATTTCTTCTTTGTTAAACATTACATTTTTAAAATATGTTATTTATTTATTTTTAGAGAGAAAGGAAGGGATGGAGAAAGAGAGGGAGAGAAATAGCTATGTATGAGAGAAATATTGACCGGTTGCTTTATGTATGCGCCCAACCAGGGATGGGACTGGCAACCCAGGCATATGTCCTGACCAGGAGTTGAACCAGTGACCTCTCACTTTGCAGAATGACACCCAACCAAATGAGCCACACTGGTCAGGGCTAAACATTACATTTGGAACTCCACTCATCTGTTGCTTATTACTATATTTTAGTCACCACCATTGTCCTATAGTATTTCATTGGATTGATATAACATACCCTGTTTGTGCAATTTACTGCAGATACGTATTTCAATTGCTCTCAGTTTGGGCTATTGTCTATCATAATGTGACTAGCATTTCCCTGCATGTATCCTGATGTAGACTTGAACACAGTTTTGTTTTTAGTTTTATATTTTGAGTGGAATTGCTTACTTATAGGAATGCATTAAACCAACATTGCTGGTAATGAAAAATCACTTGTCAAATGTGCTAATTTAAACCCTCACCAGTATGGCATGAGGGATCCTATTACTCTGCATCTCATCAGTGTTTGTTGTTTTCAGAATTATAAAATTTAGCCAATATGGTGAGTGTGGATAGATATTTGATTATGATTTAACTAGAATTTTCCAGATGACTAATGATACTAGTACCATTTAATTCTTTGTCAGTGAAGTGTGTTGAAGATGCATTTTATGATAGAATGCATAATTTTATAATAGAGTACTTGTATATTATGCAGAATTAGCAGTAAGTGGATTACTTTGTATAACAGTGTAAGATATGTATTGGATTTAGAATTCTCTTCACCTCCAAAAGTTGTGATATTATCATTGAAATTTGAATAAGAACCCACAGACAAATTGCTGTTTTTTAACTGATTTTGGGAAGGAATAAAATATACTAGCATCTAGCTATTATTATTCTCTCTAGGTGGAAATGGGGGAGATTATTAACTAGTATATAGAAAGCTGAAATATTTTCAACCTTAAAGGTAAACGGTTTTAAAATGACATAGTGTCATTGATGGAAAGTATTGCATTTGTTTATTAACTATGACTTGACTTCTAGTGTATGCCAGGGTTATGACTAAAGAGATGAATAAGAACTGTTCTCAGTACTCAAGAGCTTACAATCTATGTAGGAATATAAGATATGTATTTTTAAAAGAGCAGCATATAAATTGTTCAAAAGACCATAGTGTCACATATTACATGTAGTTACTTGAGCAGGACAGTGTGTGGAAGGGAAATGTGGAAGTAGGCAGATAATTGAAATGAGAAGAGAATTTTAAGCAGCAGGAGTAAGAGAAGTTGCAGAGGTGGAGATGAAGAAGAGGTCTCAGGGGAAGCGAAGCGACTAAATAGACTAGGTGAGGGATTAATGGGGACGGGGGTACAGCAAGCCAAATATAGAGAATAATTGATAATCAGTGTGTGTGTGCATGTCATCTTTAATACCACATAAAGAGCTCTTACTATATTCTTCAGCCATGGGGGTACTATCAAAGAATTTTACTATTGTGTGTATGAGGTTAGAAGTGATATTATTGTAAGTTTAACTTGACAATTTTATACTGGAGAAACTACTGAAGTAGAAAGGTAGAGGAACAAAAGTAAAATGGTGTGGTGAGTTTATTAATTATCTGTCAATAGAAAGAGAGAAAAATCACTTGTTAGAAACTTTATACTGGAAAAATCAGTTACTCTACATGAAAATCTGGATGCAGGGTAAGATTTAGAGGAGACACTGAAAATCACTCATGGTTTGTTGTCAATTACATTGGGAGAGTTATGGTACACTCGATCTTGCTATTGTTTTAAAAGAATTTTCAACTATATTTATTGTAAATTATATTTCTGTATGTATTTGGAAACCAGGGAGTAAAAAAGAAAAATTAGCCTTAAAACACAAGAGTTACATGGGTAAATATGGAAGCTTCCAGTTTGTCTATTTTTTTTTTTTCTGGAAAAATTCTTTTGTGCCAATTTGAATTCTCCAGACAAATACTGCCACTAAAAAATGTTGTATTTTTTTTTATTTATTAGAAGTATAATATGATACTTCCCCTTATTATAACAATAAGGGATGTTTTGCCATATAGTTAATACAGCCCAATTTGAAAAAAAGCACAACTACTTAATAATGCTTTTTCTGAAAGACCAGTAGCATATGTATATAAAAACTTAATTTGAAAATATTTGTTAATTTTTAGTCTGTGGATTTTTTTAAAGTCCAAAATAGACTGTATGATAAACATATGATTTTGGAATATATACAAATAGAGGTTATTTGTATATACAAATAGAGATTTTTATGAGAAAATGGTTTTCGAATATATACAAATAGAGGTTATTTGGCATGTATATATATTTACAATGTGAGCAAGCATCAATTAATAATGGAAACTGCAATAAATCCTTCAGATATATTTTAGACTTGACACTGTGATCACAGAAATGGTGGTACAGGCTTTTAAAAGATGCCTAATGTTTTCTCTGTAATTAGAATTGTGATTATAGATTTATATGACACATAGATTCCTTATGGATCAACTGTTTTTTAAAGCCATTTTCATTATGATGTTAACAAGTCAGGTATATTCTTAATTGTCAGCTCCATTCTTAATTGTCAACTCTTCTAGAAAATATTAGATATTTTCTTAAAGAAGAGTAATTCACAGAGTGCTTCCCCACATTTACTATATTTAGTGCCTTGAAATTTTTCTTTTTCTGTCTGACCTTTACAAGAACACAAATTTAAAGTATTAAATAGTGAATGTCAGAGTGCTTTCCTGGCAGCATAAAGAGCACACTCATAGTATAGTTGTTACACAACTCACATACGTTTATATAGTTTCTATCCTAGGAAATGAAAGGTTAAACATGCTTTTTATAATGCAAAAGCCAAATGGTGACAAATGGAAGGGCATGTGTTTTAACCTCTTTTTATTATCTTTAATGTTCAAGAAATGCTACAGTGAATAAAATGTTTTAAATAGAAAAATTATATTCAAAAGATTATGACAGGTTGTCATGACATCTTTCTTCCCAGTAGCAGAGAAACAAACTTGGAAATTATTCTAACAGTTAAGATGAGCACAATGGAATTTTAATTATAGGACAGTAGGCTAAATGGAATAATCTCAGTCAGTCAATTTCACAATTAACAAATGGAATCCCTGCTGGTAGGCACATATAATATATATCTACTGAATATATCACATGCATTTTAATAGTCAGACTCTCTCATCCATTTGTAGCACATAATAGGTGAATTCTTTCTTCCAATGCTGAAAATTTTCAATTCTACCTAATTACTTTCAGATTAAGATACTCAGAAATATTCTACTCAAATAAATATTGTAGTAGCCTTTTTTCCCCTTTCATCTCTAAGGAAAAACTCCCTTTGGAAGTAGTTTTTTCTAAAGACAGAAAAGTGTTGACCGTGGCTTCATGTTTCTGATGGGTGGAGACTTGAGCAGTGGTTCACAGGCTTCGGGATGTCCATTTGGGAAACAGGTTCCTAGAGTGTTTGTAAAGAGTATGCAGAATCAACAGATTACTGAGGATATGAAACTAGATCTGAGTTATTGGCAGTTCCTCTGGGCTGTCTGAGGCTATGAAGGACGAAAATTGTCTAGTTTGTTAAAAACAGGGGTATGTAAACAAAGAGAATGATTCAAAAATGTTAAAATCAGCAGGAAAACAGCAGGTCAGTTAAAGAGACAGAGGCCTCCCCTTTCCCAGATCAGTGAGTTTCAGATGCAGGTGTGATTAACATTCCTGGTGCTGAAGTTGCTCTCAGACATCATAGTGCTATGCTAATTCAACTCAGATTTAGGTATATACACATGTACAATGCATGCTAGATTTCAAAATTTAGTACAAATGAAAAAATGTGAAACACCTCATTAATACGTTTTCAGTAGATTGTACATTAACATGTGAATATTAATTTCATCCATTTATGTTTGCCTTTTAAATATGCCATCAGAAAATTGAAAATTATAGATGTGGCTCACATTATTTTAAGTTAATGTGTCCCTGTGGTCTTGAATAATTATTTTTATTTTCGGTAATAATTTGTGATCCCTGAGGAGCTTGCTGAGGCTTTTCCAGCAATAACCATAACTTCTGAAGGTTTGGAAGGCTGACTTATGGAGACCACATTCTTCTTCTGTAAACAATTCTCACCTCTCTTTCCTTTGGGAGGGTTCCACTTCAATTTTTTTAGGGATCTTCATGTCTGTAAAATAAATAGTTAATCCAGAGAACCTGAAATACAACAAAAGATTCCATCTGAATACTAAAATATTGACACGAATTGTTAGTTTTAAACATTCGAGACTGGTTTAGTTGTAGTCTTCTCTTTTACTAAATGTTTTCAGAGAAACTGAAATGTATTGAAGCTCTCCAGTGTCGTGGTGACATTTGTGAATGAGATTTTGTAACCAAACAATTTGTTTACTGTTCTAGTTTTTCTACAACAGTCTGTAATCACAATCTGTTTTGACTGAAAATTCTGTAAATGCTGCATAGTATTAAATACGCTTCTGTATTATATACATTTCGTGATGGCCAGAGCGAAGTAGGGTGCAGGGGCTGGATGGAGGTGGTCAAGGATGGGGGGTGGGGATATCTGTAATAGTGTCAATAATACAAATAAGGAGAAAATAAATATGTATTTTTAAGTATTTGAAAAACCCCTTTGTGTTGGCGATCTACCAGTCAGACTAGAAATGTCAAAGAAAATGTTTAAAAAATGAGGACAAATTCAGTAAAAGTATCCTCTTTTCAGCACTAATATAAGTCTATGGTCTTAAATCAAATTTATGAAAATTAAGTATAATTCTATAAATAGACTAATATGTTTTCATTTTATTTTTGTGCCTACAAACTTTGAAAAGCAAGAAAATATTCAGTCACTCAAGTGTTTTTCTTTATTTGACTCATCTTTCTATAGGCTCACTTTCATGTTTTTCACTAGTACATGTTTATATACTTTTTCTTATACTTTAACAATTGTTAAATATACTTTTTGAGTGTGTAATGCTCTTCATCATGTAATTTTACTAATTGCAGAGAACTAGCCATAAATATTTAATCCATAAAGAATAAATAAATATATATACAATATCTCCCACATATCTCTTATAGTTGTCCTGTGACTTGAAAATTAAGCACAGTGTCTCTATTATTATGGAGATTAAATACACAGAGAAGTATGTATGTAACCTTTACATGTATTTTGTCATTTGACCTCCATTTTTTTTCGATACGATAGCCAAACGGAATGACAGTAATGAGTATTTGAATATCATGGACTCTGAGTAATCACATGAATACATACTAAATTATTCAGTTCAAAGTGTAAATCTCCAACCCACATCTTCTACACAAATATGAGAGTTTGTATAAGCATTTTGGAAGAGAGTTCCAGAGAAACTTCTGTTTTTACATTACCACTTTACATATTTTTTTAAGTAAGGTAATTGGATTAAATGTTTGGATTAATATAGAATATGAGCACTACTTTCAGTAATTCAGTAGTTAAATCAAAATATTAGATGTTTTTATTACACTAAATTTATTTCAGCATACTTTATCCTCATTTATTTTCTTATACTCAGCTTCTAAATAAAATTGGTATATTATGTGGATGTAACATTAATAATCTTTATGTTTCTATAGCAACTACCAATGAATAACATTTTCAAGCAAAAATATAACCATATGTAGAATAAATTTGGGAAACATGTAGGTTACTGTTCCTTCATATGTTGGAACAGTTTGGATGAATAAAACGAGGAGAATTTATGCATAATTTACTGAAAACAAAATTGATTGTTTATCAAGTGAAATTCATGCATATGTGCTTTACTTCATAATCTTCCACATGAGTACAAACAGTATATAAATGCTCATATCTATGGAAATATTTATATAAGAATGCATGTGCTTATTTATCATTAATTAATGGAAGGCACATACATTATATTGTTATTTAATGGAGAGCAATATGAATAAGATATTGAAACATTTTAAACAGTTTAAAATAGCCAAGTGCAGGAAACAGCTAAGTGCCCATCAGTAAATGAATGGATCAAAAAACTGTGGTACATTTACACAATGGAATACCACATAGCAGAAAGAAAGAACTTACTTTTTGCAACAGCATGGATGAAACTGGAAAGTATTATGCTAAGCGAAATAAGCCAGTTGGTGAAAGACAAATACCATGTGGTCTCACCTGTAAGAGTCATCTAAGGAAGAAAACAAACTAATGAACAAAATGGAACCACAGGCATGGAAACATGGAACAAGCTGACAATGACCAGAAGGGAGGGGGCAGGGGCACGATCATGAATAGACAAAGAACATGTAAGAATGGCCCACAATGACAAAAGTTAAAAAGCTTCTATTCTATTATCAAATGGAAATATAAGATGCTGTTTTTTAAAGTTAAACTGGTTGAAATAGTCAAATTGCCTTGGATGGGTGGTATATATGACTACATAACATCCATTTATTATTCTGTATAAAATGTAATTGTAGCATTCTTTACAAGGTATCTACACAAGTCTATCAACTAAAATAAAAATGAAAACAATCTATTTTATAATCAAAATAGGATATATCTCATCTTTTAGGTTTAAGATAGCCATGAAAAGTTTTCTTTAGAAAAAGGCCTGATACAAAGCCCTCTTATTTTTTCTTATATGTACAATGACTTACTTATTATCTAATCTCCATTGTTTTATTGATTTAAAAGTTAATTGGGGCTTAAAATTATGACTTTTACATGTTTTTATGAAGTCATAAAGAAAAGAAGTATGTGTTTTTCTTTCTTGAAAGTATGGAACTTGATTAGGGAAGCCTTTTTTTGAGATTTTATTTATTTATTTTTAGAGATGAAGGAAGGAAGAGAGAGAAGGAGAGAAATATCAATGTGTGGTTGCCTCTTATATGCCCCCTACTGGGGACCTGACCCACAGTCCAGGCACATGCCCTGACTGGGAATCAAATCTGAGACCCTTTATTCACAAGCCGGGACTCAATCCAATGAGCCATACCAGCCAGGGTGGTAAGCCTTGGGTTTGTTAAGATATGCACAATGCAATGTAAATACCAACTCTTATATACTCTTTGCAGATTAAACAAATGTTCTCTGCTATGACATGAAGCACTTCCTTTGAAAATGATCGCAAGGGTGAAGTTTGACATGAAAAAATGTGTTATGAACTTTATAGCTTTTGTAGTAATGAGCCAAGATTAAAGATGAGAGAATCTTAAAAGCAGCAAAAAGAGACAGTTACCTACAAAGGGGTTCCCATAAGACTATCAGCTAATTTCTCAAAAGAAAACTTATAGGCAAGAAGGGGCTGGAAAGAATTATTCAAAGTCACGAAAGGCAAGGACCTACATTCAAGCTTACTCTATCCAGCAAAGCTATCCTTTAGAATGGAAGGGCAGATAATGTGTTTCCCAGATAAGGTCATGCTAGAGGAGTTCATCATCACCAAGCCCTTATTATATGAAATATCAAAGGGACTTATCTAAGAAAAAGAAGATCAAAACTATGAACAGTAAAATAACAACAAACTGACAACTATCAATAAGTGAACCCAAAAATCAAAAACAAACTAAGCAAACAACTAAAACAGGAACAGAATCAGAGAAATGGAGATCACATGCAGGGTTATCAGTAGGGAGGGGGAAAGGGAAGAGGGGGAAAAGGTACAAGAAAAAAGCATAAATGATCAGTACAAAATAAGCTGGGGAGATTAAAAATAGTATAGGAAATGAAGAAACCAAAGAGCTTATATGTACAACCCATGGACATGAACTAACAGTGGGGGAGTGCTGGTAGGAGACAGAGAGTGCAGGGCAGAGGGTGGTATAGAGGAGAAAAAATATGGGACAACTGTAATAGCATACTCAATAGAATATACTTAAAAATAATAAATTTTTAGAAAAAGAAATATAGTGAGGAGATAATTCAACCTCCACTAGAATGCCTTTGTAGTTCTTTAAAAATATAATGAGGGAGGTAGAAGATGGCAAAGGGGGCATAAATGGTGATGGAAGGAGTCTGGATTTGGGATGGTGAGCACACAATTCAACATATAGACGATGTATTAAGAATTGTACAGCTGAAACCTATATAATTTTATTGACCAATATTACTACAATAAATTCAATAAAAATAAAAAAACTACTCCCATTATTCTTTATATTGCAGGGCATCCCTGCCCCGCAACTTTTTCCCATCTCCCAAATTAAAAGAAAACAGAACAAGTAGGCTTATTTCCTCTTAGGAAGAAGCAATGTTAAATTGATCATACATACTTGTTTTGTTGTACTTTGTTGTATGTAACCATGTAAAAGATAATTATAATGGGCAACATAAACAGGTAAATTAGATTTGAAGAGTTTATCTGTCTAATCCATATACCACCAAAACTGAATAACAGCAACTTACCAAAGTTCACACAGTGAATCATGGCAGAACTAGGAGTCAAACTTCCATACTTCCACTTATCAGAATTTATTATAATAATAATAATTATTATTATTATTATTTACATTTGGAGTATAAGTACTATAAAAGGAATTCCATTTCTTTATTCAAGTCTAGTCTCCCTTCACTGACCACACATTCAATAAATGCATATTGCACTGAGTTACAAAGTCAGCAGTGCTTGCTGATGGTAATTTGGTGATGTGGTTACAACCACACTCAGATAACATCAAGTATGACATCAGGAAAAGTGAGAGCATACAGAATAGTTTCACTGTTTTTCAAAATGTTTACTCCTGCAAAAAAAAAAAAAATTCAAGTTCCATAAAGAAGGAATTTGATAGCATGGCCCTCTATAATAGGTTATACACATTTGCAGCAAGATAAGATTTACAGACAAAAAAAGGCAGGATAAAGACTGCATGCCCTGTGGGTGCTCATTAAAACCTATTGCTTGCTTGATTGACCTGAAAACTGCTGAGACTCTTGATCTAAGTGTTGAGTTCCAGTAGGAGTTGCAGATACTGGATTTAGCCAGTACATATGCTAATAGAAAAATAGTATCCTGTTGTTAATTTTATTCATTAAATTTTGTTTTTGTGTGGAATAGGGTAAATACCTTTGAAATGGTCACATTTCTGAAATGAACTATTTGAAAAAGTGATGGCAGGCCAGTGACCATAAGGAGGGCAGGCCTTCTAAACACCATGCAAACATCTCTGTGAAACTCTTGGTTCCCCAACATGAGAAGTGGTATTTAAGACACATTTTCCTTTAAAAGTCATGGATGGTTTGCTGGTGTTTTCTAGTGAGCATTGACTAAATTCTATAGTCCAACACCTACCTCTTATCTTATCAATTTATATTTTGCTAGAAAATATTTCTTATAGATTTTATAAAATGTATGGTCTGTTAATGTAAGAAATGTTCAAACCTGAGCCAAACTAACAACAAACGCTGGGAGCTAAACGCTGGGAGCTAGGACTCAATTGCTCTAGAGAATAACAGTTTTGTAGCTTCTTTTTTTGCATTTGAAATTAAGGAGGGAATGTGAATCAAAGTGGAAATGGATTGCAGGATAGTTAACAAGATTATGTACTCTCTTTAGGGTTATTATACTCTATAGGAGTCTTCTGGCATTTCAAAGGCATGTTAACCTAGATGTACAAAAACAATGCAGAGGGCTGGCTTAGAACCTTTCACTGAAGAAGTTGTCTGCCTGGGGTTGACCATCCGCCAGGACCTCCCCTGTTCAGGTGTCCAAGATGGCACCCCTTGTTCCCTTTCAACTGTTTTTCTCATATTTTAAGAAAATATATTTAATCAGTTCATTTTCTCATTTTGTTTTATTTTATTGTTCCTATTCCAAGTTAAGTGTAACACATAGGTCAATTATTTTCAACCTTTTTGTTGTAGATACTCAGAGAGTAAATGTAAAGTGTTAACCAGGTACAATTTTATTGTTATAGCATTTAGGTTTTGACATTCTTTGTGTTAATTATTTTATGCTTTAAAATTTGAGAAGTTCTTTCTCCCACTTTAACAGAGAGATAATTTTTAATTTTTCTCTTCAATTTAGGTTTTATTTATTTATTATTATTTTTTTAACTTTTTTTAAAATTGTTTTTCAGTACAGTTTTCTGTCTTTTACTCCCATCCCAGACCACCCCCCAGTGCTCCCCACCTCCCTCCCCTTTCCATCCCCCTTAGTTTTTGTCCATGTGTCCTTTATACTTGTTCCCATAATCCCCTCCCTTTTTCCCTGAAATTCCCTCCCCTCTCCCCTCTGGAGACTGTCATCCCCTTTTCTATTTCAATGTCTTTGACTATATTTATTTATTATTTTATTCTTCCTTGTTTTTAGTTTTATTGGAAAACTATGGCTAAATGTACAAATTACATATAATCACTTAATCCTCACTTTAGGTAAAACTTATATGGGATATTTTTAAAGATACTACATTTTTATTTAAATAAAAGAATACAACACTTTCTCATAGCTGAAATAGAATACATTTTAAGAATATAAAAGGAAAAGCTGATTTGCACATATTCACATGCAGTAAAAAAAAAATTACCCACCTTTTACTCACCTTTTGTTTTTGTAACCCTGCCTACTGCTTATGCCAAACTTACAGAAAATTGTTTCTTTCCAGAAATGGCTAAACAAGGGAAGAATGGAATAACAGAGGCTCAGATAGTAATTGTTCCTAAAAACATACAAATAGAACAAAAAGAAATAAAAATCCAACAAAACAACATGGCTGAGACAGTAATAAGAGGGAGATAAGAAAGAAGACTGGCGAGTTTCCGTGTTGGAGATCCATCACAATGGATTTCATATCCCGACTTCCGAAGGTTGTCCTGTGCCCTTGGGCCTCTCTCTTAGCCTTCTTCCCCACTTCCTTTCTATTCCGGTCATTTATTTGCAGAACCAGATGTCATAATTATTACCTTCTCGGTTTGCCTTACTACAACAAGTTAACATATCTGTAACCCTTTACCCGGATTTTAAATTCTCTAACCTCACTTTCATTAGTGAACTATCTTTGCCACTAGTTTAAATCAAGGCAGTGTTGGCAATTTCACAATTAACACTCTCTGCATCAGTACTTAAAACTTATCATATATAACAATTTATCAGGTGAATATGTTAATGGTATATAATTTCTATGAAAGTTAGAAGATTTGTAGTTTTAAAGTAAAAGAGAATCAAGATTAGATAGAAAATAAATTCTCTGACAGTAAAACTTCCTTAAGTTTTAAAGGAGGAAAGTTAATTACCTTCCCTGAAGGTTTTCAAAAACCGATACATTTTAATTTTTCTGAGATGTTTTATGTAGGGTCAAGCCTAGAGGCAGGGAAGTGGATGAAGATTTTCTTGATCCATAATTTTATGAGATTAGAAAAAGTTTTTTTATACTAGAAATGCTACTTTTTCAGAGTTAAAGTTTGTTACCAGGTTCAATAACATAATCAATTTCTTAGGGCTTTTCTGAGAATTAAGTGAAATTGACTCTTATGTCTAGCACAGCAACTTTTGCATAGCACAAACTGAGTAAATGTAATATATTATTACCCCTGCTTTAAAAAATGTATATACTTACAAAAATAAAAATAAAATATATATACTTATATTAAACTCATAAATTCAATTTTGTTTAAACAATGAGAGGCACTAAAATTTTTATAATGCTTTTCCTTCTGTTGACATATTGCACTACTATAAAATTGGGAATGTTGAGAGAAATTTTGGTCATGCAAAGAGGTAAATAATAAAGCTGGTAGCTAAACTCTCTTTGGGGGAAGTCGTGGAATCCTTCTTTATTTCCCCTAATGAAAATTTCTAATTTTAGTTTCTCTGCTGATGATTACAGAGGAACATTTTCTAATCTGACTCTGGAAAAAATTCATTGCAACAAAGAATTGAAAGGAATTTATTTTTGCTGTAGGAAAGTCATAAGTATTCAAAATTGAAGAATCAACTTTATACATTTACTATAAGCTTATTTTGTGATGCATAATGTAAGGCACAGAATAGTTAAATGACTCATCAAATGTCATGTAGTAAGTTCTGAAAAGTCTGTATAAAAAGTCCAGATCTCTGCTTTCCAATATAAGATTAGATCTGCTAATTAAGTGAATACAGAAGAAGCATTATTAAACAGATGATTAATGGGTTGAAAGATGGACCCTTCTATCTCATAGTGTGCCCTATACCAGGATGACAAAATACAACTGTAGCACATCATGTGTGCTCACACATGCATCCCATACCATACACGAAAACACATGTTGCATATATGCCCAAGTATTTATATGGCTATAGTCACATTAAACATGTAACACACACTTACATACATATTTGGACTAAATGTTCAGAACATTTAAAATAATATGCAACAATCCATAATACTACTCAATGGCAAATATTTTGCTGAACAGTGTACTAAAACAAAGTTTTGCTAAAAGGCTAATTAGCTCTTTATGGTATAAAAGGTTATTTCCCTTCAATTAAAACATACAAGATATCCATTTCTTGGATTTACATACCAGTAGATTTGCTAGAACTCAAATTCAGAGGCATTTTAATTTTATTCTAGTAATCTATCACTTCATGTTGGATAGTAAGCCATAACATCAATTAATAAACATGTAGTCCAACTGCAAAATAAGCACAAATTATTTAACTTTGATTTTTACTACTACCCACTATGCTAATCAAGATAGAAAGTAGTAATTCGGGGCTTCAGGGAAGAAGAAAACAAAAGCATAAAAACATTATAGCATATGAGAAGTTCCATTTAATTAGATGAAATGAGAATGTATATATGCATGTATTGGTTTGTTCATTAAATTATATCTGTATACAGCAGGAGTTTCCCATATATATACACTTCTTTTTCACTGAAAAGTTTTCCTTTTAAGCATATTATTTAATAGGAAATAATCTCTATGTAGTAAATGGACTGTTAAGTTTTTACTGTTAGATCTTGTTTAGCTAATGGGTTGTCTTCAAAAACACAGTTTATCCTTAGTGCTGATTGTAATGCTCTAAATGATATAAGTGATTACTTAAATAAACATATTCTTTTCTATACAATAAAAGTTGTGTAAAGATAAAGTCCTCTTAAACAACTCTGTAGTAGAATCATCTGGTTCTCACTTCTAACTGTTCTTGTCAAAATAATGGAAAAAGAGAATGATACAAGGTAACATTTTTAAAATGACAGTACATTGGCTGGGTTGTGCTGCATGGTTGACACCTAATAGGTGGAAGAAAATTAGGCACAGGAATTTGAAAGCAAATATAGGTTTATTAAAGGAAATTAGACAAGACATACCCAGTAAAATGGAAGAATGGCTGAGTCCAGGAGAATATTGATAAGGCGGTAGATTCACATCAAAGAACAACATCTCAAATAACCCGAGAGTCATATCCTATTGACATTCTTTTACTTTTGAGAAAAGAGCTTCTAAATTTTTAGTAAATGGAAAACACAATACAGAATATTTAACCCTCTTACTTTGATATTTATTATCACAAGATGGCACTGCAATTGACATTTGGCCTGTCATTAAACACCACTTATCAAGTAGCCCGTGTGGCCCTATGTGTGTCTAGATATCTCAAGAGCAAAATAGGAGTAAAAATAGAAGTCCCTTATATTTAAAAGTCTTATACACCTGCTGTAAATATGTAATATATGCCTACCTCAAAGTGATTATATAATATACATTTTCATGAAAATAGCTTAAGTCCTGTGCTTTATAATTAACAAAATACAAACGTGTGCATTAAATGTTAAATTGTATTTTGTTATAATCCTTCAAAAATAATCTGCTCTTTTATTCACTTTCACATTTTCTTTATTAGTTCTATTACCCAAAAGTCTATACTTTAACAAATATGTTATTGTTTATTTCACTGTTTTCCTGAGTGCTATGATTATGTAATAATATATCCATCCAGTCAGAAATATTTG
Source organism: Carollia perspicillata (assembly GCA_004027735.1). Taxonomy (NCBI): domain Eukaryota; kingdom Metazoa; phylum Chordata; class Mammalia; order Chiroptera; family Phyllostomidae; genus Carollia; species Carollia perspicillata. Next base: position 20,833 of record PVKM010001958.1, read on the forward strand.
TCTAAATCCCCCTCTTCTTTGCTCATAAAGTCTTAACTGTTTGTATTCTGTTTAATAAAACATTAGACTCAAAATTATTTACTTTTATGCCTTTAATTTCAAAATTCATTGCCTTGAAATATTGGTGTTCCCCCGATAGGAGAAATCCTTTCTAAATGCATATCTTCTCTTGCCAACAATTATATTCAAAGATATTGCTCATTCAAGCATCGAATCAATTCCATCTTGGTTTGTTTACAATTTGATTACATTTTACTTAAAAACTTAAAAAAAAAACTAAAATCCATAATACTCATACAAAATAGATAAGGATTTTTCAGTAATGACATTCACTTTGATATGTATTTTTTCTTTACTATAAAATTACAGAAATGTTTGGAAACCTTTTCTTCTTTTCACGACACATCGAGAATCTCTTTATCGAAGTGTAGCATGTATAAGAATTTCTCTACTGTTTCGTCAAACTTCCAGAGGTGAAGAGATGAGTTCTAGAATGTTCAAGTGAGCTGATGGCTTGTTGAGCAGTCTGAATCAGAGCAGAGGACATGACCTATTTAGTGGGGAAATTGATCTGAAGATCTCATAAGGCAAAGCAGAAACATATCGATGAATGTTAATTTGAGAAGCCACATCTTCATCTCCCCTGATGGACACATAAAATTAAAGGTGCATTAGTGGGTCCACCCCGGGTCAAGTGAGAAGTAGTAGGTTCAGGTGGCATCACTATATAAAGATAAAGGACAGATACCAGGAATCTTTGCCTAATGTGATCATAACTTCAACTGAGCTCTCATCCAAGTTTTCTCACGGCAGTTCTGATTAATGCTTCTATTTTCCAATATGTTTAATACTAGCATCTAATTTCAGTTTTTAAAATGACCCTGTCTTGGATAATAAATTATATGGGCACTCTGTCAAACCAAATATAATAGTCAACTTGAGCCATTAGACCAGTGGTTTAGGTAAGAAAATGGAAACCAAGTTGCATCCTCAAAGCAATGTGGAAAGAGAAACAGGTAAATCTCAGACAGAAGCATCGTCTAACAGCAGATGATTCAAAATCTTTCTATTACTGGAGAGCAGGTATTTTCCAACAACATTTTGTACAATTGCCTCTCAGGTTATTTTTGTTTTGACAAATTCATCTGTGTATGAATTAATAAGCAAATCAAAAGGAAAGAATCTGGAACACACAAGTACACCTATTCTCGTCAAAGATAAAGAAATGTAGTCATCATTGCAAAAGAAAGTAATTCTGCTTCAAGAGACTATGTCTATCTTTATCTATTATCTATCTATCTATCTATCTATCTATCATCTATCTATCTATCTATCATCTATCTATCATCACTGATCTATACCTTTCTACCTATCTCTCTATATAAATTGTGTCAAGTACTATATTTGATATAAATAAAAATTACTGTTCTTCAAACATTGAATGGCATATACTCAAAATTATAGTGTGGTCTCAGTAGTTTTCTTATAATTTTACATACTTTTATGATGGAGTGCTATTCTTTTAAATAATTTTGACTTGGATCTTTCCATTTGTATTTGTTTACTTAATTTCAGGAGAAATATTGAGCATCTGAGTCCTGGATGATACTAATAAACTAATAATTACAGAAGTTTTTCAAAAAAGCTATCAAAACTGGATCATATAAATGGGTAAAAGGATTATGTCTATCTGAGCTTATTGTGTCTTCATCATGGTATAGTAAAATATCTACAGCACATACTAAATATTGAATGTTAATTTTAAAATACTTTTAACAGAGGTGCATTGTTTAATTACATCAAACAATGCAATGGGTTTGCAAGAACATTTTATTTTTCATTTGGGTTTTTTACTTAGTAAAACCCAGCAAGAATATTTATAGCATAGAAAACATTAATGAACAATTTTAATGCATAAGGGAATATGAAGACTATAACAGTAAACTAATGAAGTAATTGGGTTTACTTTACCTAGCCAATAGCATTATAATTCATAAACAATGATATGCATTTTCCAATAGACAAATTATTCTATATGAGAAAAATATTGGGTTAACTAATAAGTTTATTTGGCTTTTCCTATAAGATGGCTCTAGTAGTGCTTAGTTGTCTTTAACATTAATTCAAAACAATTTTGTTAGATTATATTATGACAGCTGTCATATCAGCATGCATTTAAAAACTATCAAAATTGTTGTATTGTATGTAGCCAAATTAATATTGAAAATGGAAGAAAGTAAGCAACATTTTCAGCATATTTTGCTTTATTATTTCAAGAAAGGTAAAACACAACTGAAATGAAAAAGAAGATTTGTTCAGTGTATGGAGAAGGTGCTGTGACTGACAGACATGTTAAAGTGGTTTGTGTAGTTTTGTGCTGGAGATTTCTCGCTGGACAATGCTCCACAGTCAGGTAGACCAGTTGAAGTTGATGGCAATCAAATCAGGACATTAATTGTGACATACTCAATGTTATAACATGCAGGAGAGAGCTAACATACTCAAAATATCCAAATCAATAAAGTTATTGTTGAAAATAAAAAATGTGTTTTATTTTACAAAAAAAGAGAAAACCCTAAATGGACTTTTTAGCCAACTCAATATATGGATATAAACTTATTTTAAAATCTATAGTTAGTTATTCAAGCATCTGGAAGACATGATTGAAAGTGTATGATATACATTCTTAAGTATTTTATTTTTCTTGCACTTAGTCACTGGATGTTTTACATTTATTTATGTTTGACTTATCTTAACAAATGCACATGTTTGTTGCATTCCATGGAATCGTACATAAATTGTTACATCTTAAAAGTATCCTGCTTTCACTCTTAAAGATATATAAAAATCAAGTTTTTATTAGTGTTTCACTGAGTTATGTGGTACCCAATATGCAATGTACTGCTGCAGTATAGTTTGAAAGGTGAACAGATGGGGTTCTAATTTTAGCTCACATTAGCACACCCCATCAAACACTCATTTGCCTGATATACCAGCGTGATATAGCTTACAACTTTAAAGAATAGCTTTGCCAGTCATGTAAAATTCAAATAATATAAGACTAATATGGACTAAATATTCAATTAAAACTCTGATGACCACTGAGTTGCTAAAGCTATTTATTGTGAACAAATGGTAAGAGGAAAAATTCATTTATATAGCTGGAATACATCCAATTTTAAAAATGTAAAAGCAGCAAGAACTTCTTAATTTGGAATTTTTTAACGAAGATGTACAATGGGGGAAGGGGAAAAATTAAGGATATATAGATAACCATTGAAATAAATTAATGAAGTAATTTTCAACATTTCAAGATTACAAAATTCTATTTCCACTTTGCTTGAGGTATCATTTTTGATCCAAAATCATCAATCAGTTTAAAACTGTTTGAAATGTTTCTTTAATACAGATGCCTATTAATGAATAAAATATTTTTGGTACAACAATGTTTATGCATTACATTTAACATTTGTCCTTCAATTTTAAATGGTATTTTAAATATATACTCACTTTTCTTCCTTCAACTTTCCAAGAAAATTAATTTTATTCCTCACTAAGTACTTTAGTTATTGAGCCAATCTCTCATTTGGGTACCTGGAGTAAAGGAGTTATAGCTAAATTTTAAATATCAGCTTATTTTTAGGAGATATTTGCGTGAATTTATTTGACAGGACATGATTCTTTCATATAACTCTCAACAATTATTTAAAGTTTTTTGCTGTATTTCTCCAAAAATTGTTGCATAACCTCTTACATGTTTATTTAAAATGAATTATTTGCCACCTTGTGCCTTAATGGCTCTGAATGCTGCTCCGTGAGCATCTAGCTCCAGTGTGTGCATCTCAGCTGGGTGAAGTTGCCCCAAGCAAGTGAAAATGAATCGTTGTTCAGCGAGTAAAAATATCTCCCCACATTATGTATAGTGTGCAGATATATGGAAAATACAAAAATAGATATATCTATGATATTAAAATTTCATGGGGCAGGGGCAATTAGGGAAAAACTCCAAAATTGTTACTTATGGAGGTGATAGTGAAAAAAATAAGATTTAGAAATGTTGCTCTGGTCTTCCTTTTTTCCCCTTTTGAAATGTAGATACATTTTACATGTATTGATTTAATTACAGATTAAATGGGTCTGGCAAATGTACACACACAAAACAAGAAAAAAATATTTTCTGATCATGTCTAACAACTTCTGTCAGTCCGTTTCCAGGCAATATGTCTATTTGTATTTTGAGGTTTGCTTGTTTAATTTCTATTACTATCGACTAATTTGCCTGTTCCTGTGCTTTAGATAAAGGAAATCAAACATCTAATTTTTTCACACAATTCTGTGAAAATTGCATGTTACCAATATGACATGTTTTGCGTATTCTTTTTTCCGCTGATGGATATCCAAGGTTTTTTTTCCTGTTTCAGCTTAATAATAAAGTTTCTATGAACATATTGTATAAAAAGACTTTTTGTAGAAAGAAATGTTTTCACTTGTCTTGGGATGTATCAGGATGAGTGTGAGCTTTATGGGTTATAGGCTTTATGTATGTTTAACTTCATGAGAAACTATTAAAGGGATTTTCAAAAATGTTACAAATTCTAGTGGAAAGTTCTACTTGTCCCACGTTATTGGCAACAATTTGTGTTCCACTCTTTTTAAATTGTATGCGTTCTACTGGGTATCTCGCTGTGGCCAAGCCAGCACATCCTTCCTTCATTTTAAATTTTAATAAAAATTGTTCAGCATAGATTTTTATATTGATTTTTTAATGTTGCCTTAAAATATGATCGCTGTTTTTTCTTACTGTCTTAATTTTTTTTTTTCTGGAGGAGTGCTTCTCCTCCTCCTAGTCTTGGATCTTTAATTTGCATTTTCTTGACTAATGAAAATGTTTTGCATGTGCTTACATCTTACTCTTGAAACATTTTTCTAAATGGCAGAAGCCTTATTATTAAGCTCCTGTTATTTATTGGGGCTTAACAATCTTCTGAATAACACAATAATGTCAAATATTTTCTGCTTGTTTATATTTCTCATTGTTTAGGTGGGAAATCTAAGAAGTTTTTCTGCTCACATCTGACGTTAACTTCAAAGTGAATTTTTAGTTTATTGGTTTATTAATTTTTTCCTCTTTCAGTTTTCCCTTGTGGAGGAGGAGATACTGTTTTACGGCTAAGTTTAAAAGGAAAAGCAAGAAACACATAGCCTATCTATTTTCATCCCAGTCACTTGCTTGTGAGATCAAACCAAGCTTGCCAGAAGTTATAAAGCTAACTGTGCCCTGGGAGAGACACTACAGTGCTGTTAGTGACTGTGTGGTTAACTGCCTAAATCATGAATTTAGTATAAAGAACCCCAAATGTCTACAGAAGTCAATAAAACTGCCTATCTAGGGGAGGGGGAATGTTTTGGATTTCATAGACTGACTTAGTTATTTTTACTTTCATTTGGTTGTGAAGCGAAGTGGAGGGAAGGGCGGTGTACGTGCGTGCGTGCGTGCCTGCGTGCGTGTGCACGCGTGTGTGTACTGTTATAGTACAGCAACAACAAAACACAAAGGAGAGAAATGATTGGGTGACATTAAATAACAGAAAAAAAGAAAATTCTATAAAATATTAACAAAGTAAGTCATAGGCCTTATTCAAGTTATACAATGGTTCATGTTATGTAAAAATCAACTTGTTTTGTATTAGGGGAGTTTTAAGTAGAAACAAGTTAAATATCAAATACATAAAATCTGGAATAAAGTAATTTCAGAGGAAAAAACTCATCAAAAGAATGAGACAAATGCTACACACTACCTTATTTATTTCCCCCCCTTTAGGCTTATGCTTTCAGTAGTAATGTCTAGACTTATAACAGCCAGGCAAACAGTACACAATTGTTTTGTCTTCCATGTTGCACATGGTTGATTAGGAAATAAATTACATAAGCTACAAAGAATCAGGAAAGTTTATATTAATATATTTCATCTCTGACTTCCACTTGCAAATCTGAGAAATAAAGCATTCATTAAAACACTTTTTTCCTTAACAGCTTTCAGTTTTGAATAATTGTATGTATTCAAAAAATAATTAGGAATATTCTATTGTAATACAAAGATGCTGATTACATTTGTAACTTCATTTAGTGAAGTTAAATTTGAACAAAGATTTGTTCATTATATCCAATAAAATAATCCAACTGGCAAATCAAATTGCAGAGGTAGCAATGTTGTTTCCTAAGAATTGTCTCTTTCCAGTGAACTATCATCAGATGCTACTATGTGAGAATGTGTCATAGTTGTGGACATGTAGAAAAAAAATTTTAAATCCCACTGTTATTGCAATGGTACTATAGTTACCTCTCAGAACCATCAATCTTAACTTTTCTAATTCATTACTCAAAATTTTAGAGTCAATACCACTTATGTTTTACACTAAAAAATGGCTGTTAAATGATTGATCATTCCTTCAGTGATAGTTCTTTAAAATAAAAATAAGAAAGTAGCCTTATTTATTGACTACTTGTCTCTGAAGAATACTTTGCCATACAACAGCGTGAGTGTAAATTGCAGCTCTACTCTATGTCCCTGTACGGTCATCAATCACTTGAAAGTGATTGACCATCAATGTCAGCTGAAATTTTACAATTGACAATATATGGCGTAATGATTTTACTGAAAAAATATTAACGTCTTTCAATTTTTAATGTTTCACTCAGTGTCACATGTACACCTCAAAAATAAGTCATACAACAAAGTGTAATCTCTAAAGCTTTAAAATTTTTGAAGAAAACATAGGAAAAATGTTTGTGATCTTGGTTAGGCAAGGATTTTTAAGATATAGCACCAAAAGCATAATCCATTAAAAATTAAAGATTGTACTTCATCAAAATAAATAACTTCTGTCCTTCAAAAGACACTATGAAGAAAAGACACTATGAAGAGTGAAAAAAGTAAAACCACAGGCTAGGAAATTATTTTAAAATTATATTTCTGATAAAAGTTTTCTATCTAGAGTGCATAAAGAACTCTCAAAATTCAATAAATAGTAAACAAGGTAATTAAAAATAAGCAAAAGTTTCACACAATGTGACCCAATAATATATACAGATGGCATATAAGCACATGAAAAGATGCTTTGCATCACTAAATTTTGTAAAATTCAAATTAATACTATCATAAAATATGACTAAAACTAGGATGGCTAAATTTTAAAACAAACAAAATTAAAAAAACACATAATAAAGACTTTTGGCAAAGTTTTGCTTTACATCAACTGAAGTCTCACACTTTCAGAGAACGAAAAAGGTCAGTCATTTTATTTATTTATTTTTTAATTCTTGTTTATTCTGTTACAATTGCCCCAACTTTCCCCCCTTTGCCCTCCCCCATCCAGCTCATCCCTGCTCCTACAGTCCACCCGCACACCATTGTCCATGTCCATGGGTCATTCATACATGTTCTTTGACTACTCCCCCTTCTTTGCACCATTTCCCCCTTCCTCCCTTTCCTCTGGCAGCTGTCAAACTGTTCCCTGTTTCCATGTCTTTCATTCTGTTTTGCTCATTAGTTTCTTTTGTTCATTAGATTCCACTTACAGGTGAGATAATTTGGTATTTGTATCTCACCAACTGGCTTATTCACTTAGCATAATTGTCTCTAGTTTCATCTATGCTCTCGCAAAGGGTAGGGATTCCTTCCTCATTCTTTCTGCTGTGTAATATTCTCATGGACACTTTGGGTGTTTCCAAAACTTGGCTATTGTAAATAGTGCTGCTATGGACACAGGAATGCATAAGTTCTTTTGAATTGCTGTTTTGGGCTTGGTAGGGTATATTCCCAGCAGTGGAATTGCTAAGTCAAAAAAGACAGTTATTTAAATTATAATAGTAAAATAGATAATATTGTACTATATTTCTTAAGAAATTATATAGTTCATAAATCTTCAGATGGCAAATGCTAAATATCCAATACTTTGAGCAAAAAAATTACATTTCTATTTTATCATGTGAAAATCATTTTTTTCTTAATTACTCTTAGTGATCATTGAAGCAATTTCTAAGTGCACCTAATTATCCATCAGCCGAAGTTAGCCAGTTGACAGTTGCCTAGATTTAGATGGTTCTCCAACAGCCATGATACTTGCTGAGGTAGCAGAGATATGGGAGCATCAGTAGGGAATAGAAAATGAAATTTTTACGTTAGGCACAGATCATGAAACATTCTGTTAGAATATTTGTCTAACACATAAAAGTGTGTGTTTGTAGGTGTGTATATGTACTTCAGTGATCTTTTATTATGGCTCAGATACTTACTGCACTCAATCTTGGCCAGAATGTCTCTTTTGATTCGGAGTCATTTCTATTTATCACTATTTTCAGATGTCTTCTTTCTATTTCCCCCTGTTCTCTTTAGAATTGCTGCTGGATTGCAGAGGCTATGGATCTAGCCTGTGAATTTCTATATATCCTTTAATAAGTTGTATGTATTTATATGCACTGATTTCTGGGAGAATTTCTCAGTTAGATTCTTATGTCCACTAATTTAATCTTAGAGGCATGTTTTTAACTATTATTTTAGCTTTTTTCTTTTTAAATTCTGGCAATTATGTTTTTAATTTTCAACACCTTGAATTATTTCCTTTTTATATAACAGCATTTTGGGGAAAATTCAATTTCTTTAGCTATGTCTTCTCTGTGACTTTAAATTGCTCTTCACTATCTTCTATTTGTTATTCACTATTTAATTGTTTTCAGGCGGATTTGATGCCCTTCTTCAGTAGCTGGATTCTCTTAAATTTGTTTGATCTTTGATTATTTTCTATTAGCATTTCTAGTTTAAGATGCAAAATAAACGTTAGCTGTAACTTAATGTATTTTCTTAGCCAAAATAAGCATCGCTTGTCTCTGGCAGTAAATACCAGTTTTTGTTTAGAGGTGCTCTGCCTCTGAATATAGTGTTGACCGTGGGCATGGGGGAGCATGGAGGATGGCAGTGATGATTCTTGGCAGGGATTAGTGTGGGATGAGCTACGTGCTATAAGGATACACAATGTTCTCACCACTTGTTTGTTTTCTGGGTATGGTGACAGTGTCTTCATTCTTTAGGTGAGCTATAAGTTGCCAGGGAGTGTATTTTATTTTGATCAAAAGCACATTTGGAGGGTTTTGTTTGTTTGTTTTTGTACTTATGCCACTTAAATGTGATGTTTGATTTGGGGTATAACTATTAGAGTTAATTGTTATAAATATGGAGAAATAATCCAGCTGATATTTCTATTAATTGTCAAAACAGTAATCATCTTCTTTTGTCTTCCATTCCCTCTGATCCTGAGATTATTTCTTGACTCCACTAAGAAGACTCACTGTGGAATTCCTATCAGTCACCTCAATTGGTATGAGTAAAAATGTAATAATGTACATAAGGCTGAGCCTGTGAATATTGGATGCATATTTTTGTTATTATAGATGCAACTTTTGTGGCCATTACATTATTCGCTAAATATAGACTCAGGTAAAATATTAGTTTCACACATAGAAAGGTGAGTCATTTTGCCTGTTAGTGACTGGAGTCAAGTAGTTAGGACTTACCTGAAAATGGGACCCTCACTATTGTTGAGATGCTGAAATATAAATGATCTAACTTTGGTAAATTACATAGTATTGATGTTAAATTGGGTTTAAATACACTCTCTTTTATGTAAAGAAAACTCATCAAGATGTCGTACACTTATATTTCATGGACATTCACATCAAATTAGTTTTTTTTGGGAACAAGCATAAGAAAGCAATCTTTGATAATGTGAGTTTTATTTAGTAGTTATTCTTTTTCTTATTAAGAATAATTTCCATTTGAGGGAGGTTTAGCTTTTGATTTCATTCTGTTCAGGCAGTGTTTGAAGTTTTCTTTTTTAAAAAAGATATATTGATTCTAGGAAAATATCTTTATTTTTCTTTCAGGCATTTGGAGTATGATTCATATTAATTTTCACTGGAGGCAGACGCAATAACTAAAGAAGGCGTTAGAGAAAAGAATTCAGCTCAATATCTATATTTAGTGTGAACTGCAGCTGTAAGGGAAAAAAGAAACAAAAATAAATGTAACTTGGAAACATTAATGACTAAGCTTCTGAATCTATTTTTTATGTAAAGTATTTTTAGTTTTGAGCTGATCTTTTCTGTCAACATAAGTGCACATATGAGGCAAGAGAGAATCTGTATTAACTTATCCAAATATCATCATTTTTAGTAGTTTTATTTCTACTTATGTGAAAAAATGGTAAAATCACCAAACGTTATTCTAAATAGTGTGTGTAAAAAGCCTATCAACACCTGTTCTATGTACCATTTTGTTTACAGGGTAATTGAAGTATAATTTACATTCAACTAAAAAAACGGCCAATTTTAAGTTTACAAGCCAATGAATTTCAGGAAATTCACAAGGGTAAACAACTATTGTATAATCACTACCTTGTTTTAGAATAATTGAATCATCCCCTTCATTTCAATCTCCAATTCCATCACAGGCTCCAGAGAAATATTGATCTGCTATTGATTTTTTAATTGAGCCCCTTTATCAGAGAGAGAGAGTGTGTTTTTATTTCTTAGTGCTGAGAGATTTTATTATCATGAATGGGTGCTAAGTTTTGTAAAATACTTTTTCTGCATCTATCAAGATTATCATATGGTTTCTGTCTTTATCATTTGATGTGATGTATTATATACATTTATTTTTAAACATTAATCCAAATTGCATTTCTGGGATAAACCTCACTTTGTTGTGATTTATAATCCCTTCTATGTGTGGTTAGATTTCGTTGTGTAGTATTTTGCTTAGGGATTTTTGCATCTATATTTTTGAGAAAACTTCTTCAGTTTTATTTTCTTTCTCTTTTTTGCAGTATTTTTTTAGTATTTTTTCAGCATTTTTTGCAGTATTTTTGGTATTAGATTATATTGCTCCAATAGAAGGAGTTGGGATGTTTTCTCCAATCTCCCTTTTCTGAAAACTATTATGAATATTAATGTATCATTTCTTCTTTAAATATTTATAGATTTTACCCGTGAAGTCTTATGTGCCAAGACTTGACTTTATAATTTTGAACTACTGACTAAATTCTGGTAGATGATAGATATCTATTTACATTTTGATTTTATCTCGAGTCAATTTGGAATATCTTTTGTACCTTCCTAAGTGACACTCTACTTCATATAGTTATTATTATATTTGTTGATATAAAGCTATTCATAGTTTTTTCTTATGGTTCCTTTATTTTCTACCCAATCAGTAGTGATATCTCTTTCATTTCTGATTTTGGTAACTTACTTTTTATTATTCTTTGTTCTTTCACTAAATGCTCATTAATTTTAGAAATAAAAACTTTTTGTAAATTTTTTAATTTTTTTCATTAATTTTCTATCTTATCTACATTACTTTCCACTTTCTAATTTTTATATTTAATTACCTATTCTTTTGATAACAATGTTAGCATAGAATACTGATTTTTGGCTTTTCCTTTTTTAGTATAAGCATTAAGCTATGAAGTTTCCTTGTAAATGTTGCTTTAGCTGTTTGTATCCCATGTATTTAGAATTGCATTTTAGTTTTTTCCAAGCATCTTTTATAATTTCTCTTATGGCTTCCTTTTTGACACATGAGATTTAGAAGTATGCTGCTTAATTTTCACATTTTGATTTCCATATTTGTTGTGATCTACTTCTAATTTAATTGCATTGTGCTCAGAGAACATAAACATACTTTATTTAATTTTAACATTTAAAAAAGTTTGCTGAAAGCTTTTGTGAAGGCTTATCATACAGTCTATCTCAGAGAGTGTTCTAGGGGCACTTGAAGAATATCTATTATGTTACTGCTATTATATCAATTCAGTCAACTTAGTTAATAATGTTTAATTTCCCATATTCCTTCTAGATTTTTATATCAAAACTCTGTCTTATTCACTGCATCAGTTGGGAGCTCTGCTGTTTTATTGTCATTATGAAATATCTGTCATTATATGCAGAAATATTCATGTATCAAAGTCTACATTGTCTGATATCAATATTGTCTGATATTGATATATCAGCCCAGTTTTTTGTTTTGAAATTGAAAAGGATTTTATTTTAGTTTTAATTGAATTAATTGGGATGACATTGGTTAATGAAACCACACAGGCTTTGAGTGTAGAACCTTATAACATCTCATCTGCATACTACATGGTATGCTCATCACCCAAAGCAAGTCTCTTTCTGTCCTAGTTTTTATTGTTACTGATTGATTGCTTTGTATATTTTTTCTTTGCTTCTATTCTCAACCTATATTTTTAGAATAAAATTAAAGTGCTTTTCTGTTGTACAGTCTAGGCTTGTATCTTGACATTTTTATTTAGTTTCACAATCTCTGCCTTTTGTTTGGAATATTTAGTATATTTACGTTTGAGATATATGAGGTCTGTCCGGAAAACGTCCAGCCATTGTTAATCTAATGAGAACCGTTTGGGTGACATCAATGAAATTTGGTAGCCAAGGAAAGTGGACTGCAATGCACATGTGTGAATAATAACAACTTCACTGTACTAGTCAATGGGGGCACTAGACACAGTTGAGTGAACATGTGTACTGTGTTGCCATTGCATTAAAAATAGACAACTGAGTGAGTAGAGCAATGAATCTGCAGCAAATTTTGCATTGAGCTTGAACATTCCTCTGTGGAAACTATTTGGATGACTCAGAAGCCTGAAGCTATGGGCAACTGTTGATTGGAAGCTTCATCATGAAAACACATTTGCTCATGCATCACATCTGGTACAGAGGTTTGTCGTGAAACATCAAATCACCCAGGTGACTCAGTATCACTAAAGCCCAGATTTGGTACCCTGCGACTTCTGACTTTTCCCAAAATCAAAACCACCTTTGAAAGGGAAGAGATTTCAGACTACCAATGAGATTCAGGAAAATACGATGGGGCAATTGATGGTGATTAGGAGAACTGTGTAAAGTCCTAACATGCCTACCTTGAAGGGGACTGAGATGTCATTGTCCTATATACATGTATCTTGTATCTTCTTCAATAAATGTCTCTGTTTTTCTTATTACATGGCTAGATACCTTCTGGACAGATCTTCTATGATAATTTTTGTAATAAATTTGCCTATTTTATTTGTTTCCTACATGACTCACATCATTTTATTCTTATTTTTTATTCCTTTTACTGCTTTATTTTGTGTTAAACAAATATTTTTAGTATACTGTTGTTATTTCCTCTGTTGCACTTTAAACTATATATTTGAGTATTTTTTAGCAGTTCATCCAGGGATTGCAATGTATAATGTTGATTTAGTTATAGAGTTTATTTTAGGTTAATATTCTGGTGAATTATAGCAATTACATCCAGCACAGCTCCCTTTTGTCCTTAATCCTTGTACTCTTACTGTCACATATATTTCTAACAAATATGTTAAAAACCCAACAATGTTGTGCTGTAATTTTTACTTTGAATAATTTTGTCATATAAACAAATTCAGAAATAAGATAAAATATGCATATACTTTTTGGGTTTTTTGCATGTTTAATAACTTTTGGTTAACAATTGCTCATTTTGGATAGTATAATGCAGCAGCTTTAGATTCTTTATTATTTTTCTGAGGGTATCCTTGAATTAATTATAATATGATATCCTTCATAATATCTGTTACTGATATCTCTGTTCTGTTTATATATATATTTTTAATTTTAGTCCTAATGGTTATAAGGTGATTCATTTATGTGTGTTTAGTGGTGAAGCAATGGTGTGGGAGATTTTTGATAAGACATCTCATGTGTCTTAGTAAGCTTGGGCTACTGTAACAAATAATACATATATGGTGTTTTAAACAACAGCAATTTATTTTTCATGGTTCTGGAGGCTGGAAACTTTCTTGCTACATCCTCACATACTAGTGAGAGTATTTTGGCCTCTTGCTCTCCTTGTAATGATGCTACTAATTCTATTATGAAGGCTCTACTCTTATGACCTCATGTAAACCTAATTACCTCCCAAAGGTCCAAACCCCAAAATCTATCACATTAGGTATTAGGTCTTCAACAAATACTCAGTCTGTAGTATTATGCTTTTAAGTCTTTAATTCTCCATCAGCTCATCTGGTAGGTACATGGAGTTACACAAAGTGGCAGCCAGTTCTCAAGTCTCCACTCACTCTCATTTATTAAAAAACAATATTTCAGTTCTACCTCATATATGTATAATTTAAATCAGTTGGGGATATATAGAAAGTTTATTTTAGAACTTGCATGGTGTTCCAATTTCCAGGATCTCTACATTAAATTTTCAGTTGTTTTGTTGTTTGTCTTGACATGGGACATGAAACTCTGCATTCTGAGCTGATTTTTCTTATTAAGCCACCAAAGCTGTAAGTCACCATAATCTCTTCTCAGAAAAATTCCTCCACCTCTAGGGAAAAGCTGCTGGTTTTTGTAACCAGCCATAAACTGGTAAAGTTACAGTATTCACAAAAAGAATTGAAAGTGAGGAAAATGGTGGTATTTCCAAGCAATAAATACATAGAATTTATCATTCTCATTTTCGGCCAAGTGGAGGCATAAGTAGATACACTCTGCCTCTTCACACAACCAAAAAAAGGACAACAACAAATTTAAAATAAAAAAAATAACTAGTACTGTCAGAGAATCAAACTGTATGGAAGTCTGACAATCAAGGAGCAAAAGAGAAAATGTTCATTCAGACAGTAGAAGGGGTGGAGATGGACAGCTGAGGTGGAGAGGATGTGAGGCAAGGCAAAGGCTGGAGGACTGGGTGGTCCCACACTCAGGTGCAGATAAACCAGGAAGAACAACTGGGGAGTGAGACAAACTGTGCAACCCAGGGTTCCAGTGTGGGTAAATAAAGCCTCAAAACCTCCAGCTATAAAAACCTGTGGGGGTAGCAGTAGTGGGAGAAACTCCCAGCCTCACAGGAGAGTTTACTAGAGAGACTCACAGGGTCTTAGAATGTACACAAACCTACCCACCTTGGAATCAGCACCAGAAGGACCCAATGTGCTTGTGGGTAGTAAGGGAAGTGACTTAAAACTGGTAGAGGGAGGAGTAAGTGCACTTCCCCCACATACAGCGCCGCACACAGCAACATGGGTTGTCTTGCCCTGGCAGATACCTAAGGCTCCATCCCTTTCAATGTAACAGGTATGCAGAGACAAATAAATATGGCCCAAATGAAAGAACAGATCAAAACTCCAAAAATAGAACGATGTGATGAAGAGAGAGCCGACCTATCAGATGCAGAGTTCAAAACTCTGGTAATCAAGATACAGAAATGGTTGAGTACCTTGCAAAATGGAGAAAAATGGTTGCAAAATGGAGGAAACGGTTGCAAAATGGAGGGAAAGGTGAAAGCTATGCAAAGTGAAATAAAGAAAATATACAGGGAACCAACAGTGAAGGGAAGGAAAATGAAACTCAAATCAACAATTTGGAGCAGAAGAAAGAAATAAACATTCAATTGGAACAGAATGAAGAAACGAGAATTCAGAAAAATGAGGAGAGGCTTAGGAACCTCTGGGGCAAGTTTAAATATTCCAACATCTGAATCATAGGGGTGCAAGAAGGAGAAGAGGAAGAGCAAGAAATGGAAAACGTATTTGAAAAAATAATGAAGGAGAACTTCCCCAATCTAGCAAAGGAAATAGACTTCCAGGAAGTCCAGGAAGCTCAGAGTCCCAAAGAAGTTGGACCCCAAAAAGCACACACCAAGGCATATCATAATTAAATTACCCAAGATTAAAAACAAGGAGAGAATCTTAAAAGCAGCAAGAGAAAAGGAAAGAGTTACCTAGAAAGAAGTGCCCATAAAACTATCAGCTGATTTCTCTAAATACACCTTGAAGGCAAAAGGGCTGGGAATAAGTATTGAAATTCATGAAAGGCCAGGACCTACATCAAAGATTACTCTACCCAGCAAAGCTATCATTTAGAATAGAAGGACAGATAAAATGCTTCCCAGATAAAGTCTAGTTGAAAGAGTTAATCGTCACCAAACCAAAATCACCCTAATATATAAAATGTGACGAAGAAAACCCTTATTATATGAAATGTTAAAGGGACTTATCTAAGAAAAAGAAGATCAAAACTATGAACAATAAAATGACAACAAACTCACAACTATCCACAACTGAACCTAAAAAAACAAGCAAACAACAAGAACAGGAACAGAATCAGAGAAATGGAGATCACATAGAGGGTTATCAGCAGATTTGGGGAGGGAGGAGAATAGGGGAAGGGTACAGAGAATAAGAAGCACTGTTCATAGGTACAAAGTAGACAGGGGGATTAAGAATAGTATAGGGAATGGAGAAGCCAAAGAACTTATATGTATGACCCATGGACATAAACTAAGCAGGGGAAATGGTGGTTGGAGGGGGTGTGCAGGGCAGAGGGGAATAAAGAAGAGAAAATAAAATGGGGCAACTGTAATAGCATAATCCATAAAATATAATTTAAAAAATAAGTACATAGAATTCATTATTGCCTAACATTGTAACACTTTTTCAAGACAGAATCCTCTTCGTTTTTTGCCAATCTTTTTTAAAATTTCATTGAAATGGATGTTTTTGATAACTGCCTAATTTTATGACCTCCCAAGCTGTCCCATAGTAGTCATATACTATTGTCAAGTTAGCAACGAACTGATGGGTTGAATTATAAGGGAAGTACGGTAACACTTGTCAATACTGGAGGTAACTCCTTCAAGTTAGAATTTTAGCTTTTGGGTTTTACAGTTTTGTGAGAATTGCTGCTTTTTGAGCTACCCAGCAAAGGATAATTTTGTACATAGTTCAAATAATTATTTGAAATGACATAAAAATCACCAATGTGTTCATCAATAAGACAACTACAAGATGCATCAAAAAAAACAACTATAATTTGAGTTACAGACTAGACTTAGAAGACCTTAATATTGAAACGTGGTGACCTCTGTATCAACACATCTTTAAAAGAGAACATTGAGGGTCTCCATTATCTAATTAATATATAAATGAAAGAAAGTTTTTGAAATTTATGCTGCCATTAATAAGTATAAAGAATTAATTTTAATGATATAATTTGAAAAAAATTGTGACTTTCAAGTAAACAT
The DNA here is from genome assembly GCA_004027735.1 of Carollia perspicillata. Classification (NCBI taxonomy): domain Eukaryota; kingdom Metazoa; phylum Chordata; class Mammalia; order Chiroptera; family Phyllostomidae; genus Carollia; species Carollia perspicillata. The sequence continues at coordinate 37,958 of PVKM010001958.1, forward strand.
ACAAAAAGTTTAAAACCCATGCAACCATACAAAAAGTTTAAAAACCATGAATAGGTGTGACCTGGAGAGATGAATTTTAAAATGGGATTTGAAACAGAAAGGAAACTTAAGGCATTTTTGGTTTTGTTCTCAGTTTGCTCTGAATTAATACAACACTGGGGAAAAAAGATAGGTAGGGATAACTGAAAGAAAGAAAAGTGAAGTAGATCAGAAAAATGCCAGTTCTCAGATAAATAATGTAAACGTGCGCTAACTAAAAATATCCAATTTGTCAATGATCAAAACTTGTGTAAAATGAGTGAGCTAAGTCAGCTTTTTAAAAATTCTGTTGAACATGGCTCCCTGGAGCAGTCTGTCTGACTTTTTAAAACAGAGTACCACATTTTGTGAAACTGTAAGAAAATTATATCACCATTTTTTTTGGTTTAGACTGATGCAAAGTTATTTTGTTGATTATAATTTTAAGTTGAATTAGACTAATCTAATTTCTGTGACATCATATAAACACACACCTCTCAAAGGAGAAAAGTCATGTTTTCTCAGATGCTGGTTTGGTTAAAGCATGTGAACAATAAGATGAAGTAAAATATCAGGCTCTCATTTATTTGGTTAAGTGGGATCCTTTTTTGCTGTTCAAATAAAATAAAAATTGATCTAATTACTCAAAAGTATTTTCAAATGGTGCCATATTGGTAAGATTGGAATAAGAGACCTGGATGTAAGTGATAGCTCTGGCCATTAGTAGCTTTATTTTTCAAGAATTTATTTAACCTCATTACATTCTAGTTCCCTAATATATAAAATGTGACTAAGAAAACTTGCCTTTTGGAATTACAATAGCCATTATCGAAATAATTTATTTGATTCACAAACTATATATTAGGGGTTCAATAAGTGTTGGTTCATTCCTTCTTTCCCATTTACCAAAGAGAATCAAGAACTATGAAAAGGTTAAGTCCAATATTTTGTGAGATGACTTATTTTCAGTTATTAAAATGCTCAAATAAGACAAAACTAAAGTGATCAACTGTTTGCAAAAGACTAAAATTATCAAAAATCTACTTGTACAAAACTGTTTAGACCTGGAATGGTGCTAAAGTGATTGGTGTTTTGTAAGTAGCTACGTGATCTTCAGGAAAGCAGGGCACATCAATCACCTTGTTAGCTACATCAGCGAGGGCAAGCACACAGAGCTTTTTATTTAAGATTTTTTAACTTATTGACTGATTGGTGGTGTCCTTATTTTGCTCCTGAGTAATTTAGGGTGACATCAAAAAATACATTACATCTTTTTAATGTTGAATTGTGTGAGGCGATAGAAATAGAAAATGATTGTAAAGATATTTTTCACACCTAAGACTTGTTCAAAAGGAATCTATTTGTAGCATTTAATGGAGGTTCTTGGCACAAAACAATTCAAATTCAATATATTTTATTTCTGTCAGACTCCATAGGGAACTTTAAATATGCCTATTACTGTTACTCTCGTGAAAATATGAAGTGTGATAGGACACAGCTCAATCTCTCAGAGGTAACATAGATAATCCAATTCCCAGTTTACTGTGACATAATCTCTTGCTTTCTATAGTATCAGTCTTAAATAAATTTAGCACCAACACTAAGTTTAAAAAATTAGACACACATATGTTAACACAGAGAGACACACACAGGTGCAAAAAAACATGCTGTTTTTTTGTTTCCTTTTCCAGTGGAAAATGTGAACATATGTGGGCAACATTAAATTTATCTATATAATGAAGTACAGAACTGTTGATTACACTGTTAATCTGATAAATACAGAAAACCAAAGCTAATAACCTAATAATTTAAGAAAATAAAATGTCTGAGACAGATAAATTTGAAATATCTATTTTTTCACAAGGCAGTATGAAATAGTGCCACATGTTTGTCTAACCAGAGTGAGAAATAGTTGCCGAATACAATTTTCTCTCAACAGTGTCTGATTATTCATCAGTAAAGATGAAGTATGCAAAGGTGTCAGTAATGAGCTTCCAATGCCATTTTCAAACTTGAATATTCTTTTTTATAAGCATAAATTTTACAGCCAGGAGCAGCTTTGAAATATAATGATGAGTAAGCAGACATACTTATGTTTCAGAGCTGATAGATAAAATGTATTGTTCAGCTACTTTCAGCACTATCACTCAACCTGACAAAATGTATTTGAGGATAGAAGACATCATGTAAAATACGAAAACTGAGTGACCATGTATCTTTTGCCACTTATTCTTTCACATAACTTAACTATTGAACTATAAATAATACTGATTTAAACCATAAGTAGTTTTAATTAATACAGGTTTATTATTCTTTTTAAAGAAAATCATTCTTAATAAAAGGATGAAGGAATCCACATCAATATTTAATTTGTTAATTTAGTTGAATAGGGTTTATTTTTCAGTAAATGCTATTTGTTTGACCATTAGGTAATCTTTCTTTATTATGTGTTTTACTGTTTATTATTTCTCATTACTCAGACCAATTATATCACCTAAATAGCATCCATTCTCCAAAACAAATTTCACTATGAACTAAGTCAAATGGAAAAACTGTAGCCTAGAAGTGCTAGGATATTGGACTAAGATGGATAAGGGTTTGATTTCTGCCTTATTCAATTATTATCTATATACTGATAAAATTACTAAACTTTTAAATCTGCAGTTTTCTCATCTTGAAAATGAGGATAATATTACCTAACTCATAAGGTTGTAAGAATTATAAAATTGAATGTCCATAAAGAACCTATCATTGTTTGTAAATAGTAAGCATTAAATAAATAATTGCTGCTGTTACTCTACTGTTAGTATCATATGTAAATACATGTTTTAGAGATCATTTTTTATCAACCATAAATCTGAATGAAGCAGAGTACTGCTTTCATTCCTGGTTCTCATTTACAAATAGAGCACATTGTTTCCTTTCTTGACGCATTAAGAATCGGCATTAATAGCTCCAGAAATAAGATTGCATACCAGATAAAAATGGCTATGCCACATATGAAGTGTAATGTGGAGATTTACCTACTCCAGTTTTTGTGGTAATTATTATTCATTTCCTCTGAACATTGTGTCCAAAAAACATTTTGTAAAGATTTATAAACCTTTGGAATATTGAAAATCTCTCCTAATTAAAGTCATGGCAAATTATATGAGAATGAGTAATAAGAATAAAGATTGAGTTGTGTTATGACATAAAATAGTTTAGCATTATTACAAAAGTTTGTCTGAGATTAAAAATTACTCTGAAGTAGAGTCTGTGATATTTTGTCATATTTAAGCTAGTAGCTTTCCCTATTCCTGGGGAGGATTGTCATTAAAGACTTAATATTTATTTAATGAAAGACCATTTGGCTGTGTATGGCAGAAATGAGTTCATAAAAATTATCCATTTACATATGCAGCAATACATTGAAAAAAGTAAATTGATGGGTATACAAATAAATGTCTCACATATCTATCCTCTCAACTAAGAGATAAAGTTATTGATCAAATTCTTTGTTGAATTCCTCTTTAAGTCTAAGATGTTACAATGTGCTGTTCCCTTTGTATTACCCAAATTAAAATCTTATAACTCTCAACATTCATTATTGAATTATTTTACTTTAATCAGTGTCTAAGAACACAGACTTAAAGATATTTCAAAATTTTAGAATACATTTGTTTAACAAGCCACAATGGTGGTTTATTTATTATTTCTATATCATTATTAACTTCATTAGTAAGCAACTGCTTGCTATCATTAGTAAACAATATAATGATGTTACCAAATATTTACTTAACTTTGTAGAGAATACAACAATTTGCACAAGTAATAAAGCAATCCCTGATGGTATTACATGTGGATGTCCAGATGAAGATACCAAAACTTTTATATTCTATAAATCTTAGTGAGATTGAACAATGAGTATAAAGTTTTTTATATCAATCAACCAATTGCAGAAAAAATATATTTATTGATTTTGCACTAGCCAAAACATTGCACCTTTACCCCTTATTTAAGTATCTACCAATACTTTTATAGATCTTAGTAGTCATGATTGAGGATAATTAATAGTATTGTGTTCAAGTGTGTATTTTGTCTTAAAACAAGTTAACTTCAGTGACTTTGTTGGCAGGCAAAACAGTGAAATGTTTTTAAAACTACCCAGTAGGTCTAAAGCTTTAGGAAAACTACAATATCTATCTTTTATATTTTGTAAGATAAATAATAACCAAGTTGCATATATTAAATTATAAATAATATATTAAATATATATAAACATAGAAGTATATATAAAAGAGTTTGCATATATATAAATTCTCTCTCTGGTAATGTAGAACTTTTATTTATTCTGAAATCAAAATAATAAAGAGCTGAGCAAAATACTGTGCAAAAACTCAAGAGTCTGATAAAATTCAGCAATATGGAGTTCCCTCAAAAAGTTAAAAATGGAACTGCCTTATAACCCAGTAATTCTACTTCTGGGAATTTGTCTGAAGAAATTCAAAACACTAATTTGAAAGAATATATGCATCTATATATTTACTGCAGCATTATATACAGGAGCCAAGATTTGGAAGCAGCTCAGGTGTTCACCAGTAGATGAGTGAATAAAAAAGCTGTGGCATATTTACACAATGGAATACTATTCAGCCATAAAAAGGAATGAAATATTACCCTTTGCAACAGCATGGGCGCACATGGAGAACATTATGTTAAGCAAAATAAGCTAGTCAGGGCGATACAAATACCATATGATTTTGCTCATATGGGGAATCTAATGAACAAAATGGATTATCAAGCAAATAGAGAAGGGCTTATAGAGAGCAGATGGACATATGTCAGCATGTGGGGAACATTAGGGGAACTGGGTAGGGATTTGAAGGGGTTGAGCAAAAATGAAGAAAGAGAAAAAACTCATAGACATAGATGAAAGTGTGATGATTTATGGGGGAGGAGATGTAGAGGAGATGGGGATGGAAAATGTAGAGGAGACAAACTTTGATGGGCAAATACTTGACTCGGGTGATACACAATACAGTGTACAGATGCATTGTAGAACTGTGCACCTGAAAGCTGTATAACTTTGTTAACCTCAATAAATTTGCCCCAATAAATTTAATTAAAAGGGGAAAGAAGAAATATATTATTTATAAATTTTGACTTGGGCATAACTAGCTATTCAAAACAGCAGTTGAAAAATAGCCTTTTTTAAATTAAAAAAAAAACAGTACTATTTATATTAATGAAACCCCTAAATAAAACACTTAAGTATAAACCTGAAAAATATGTACAAGATCTGTGTAAAAATATCTAAAACTCTGAGGAATGACTCAACCTAGAATAGAGAGAGAATCTAAGTTCATACATAGAAAATCTCAGTTTTGCCAAGATGTCAGTTCTTCCCAGCTTGATGTATAGATTCAATGCAATTCCAATCAAAATGCCAGCAAATTAATTTATGGGTGTTGACACACTGATTCTAAAGTTTATATGGAGAGACAATAGACCCAGAATAGCTAATAAAATATTTAGGACAAGAACAAGGTTGGAGGACTGACACCACTTGAGTTCAAGATGATATAAAGCTAGAGTCATCAAGACGATGACGTATGGGTGAAAGAATAGACAAACAGATCGATGGAGATGTACACACAACACAGAATTAGACTCCAGAAATATAGTCAACTGGTCTTTGACAATCAAAGAAAATACAATGGAGCAAAGACAGCATCTTCAACAAATGATGCTTATACAATGGACATCCATGTGCAAAAATAAATTGAATTCAGGCATGGACTTTGGCATTTCACAAAATTAATTGACAGTGAATCATAGACCTGAATGTAAAACATAAGACTTTAAAACTCCTAGAAGATAATGTAGGAGAAAATTTAGATGACCTCGAGTATGGTGATGCCTCTTTAGATACAGCAACAAAAGCACAACTAATGAAAGAAATAAATTTGTAGACTATTACAATTAAGAACTTCTCACTAAAAGACAATTATCAAGAGAATTACAAGACAAGTCACAGACTGGGAGAAAATATTTTCAAAAAACATAACTAATAAAGGACTATTATCTGAAATATACAAAAAATCCTACTTGAAAATCAATAATAAGGAAACCAAAAAAAAAACTAAATAAAAATGGGCCCAAAACTTTGACACCTCAACAGAGAAGAAATATATAGGTAGAAAATAAGCATATGAAAAGATGCTCCATATTATATGTCATCAGGGAATGCAAATAAAAACAACAACATGATATCACTACACACCTATTAGAATGGCTAAAATACCAAATGAAGATGAGGAGCAACAGAAATTCTTTCATTCTGGATGGAATGCAAAATGACACAGCCACTTTGAAAGAGTTTGACAGGTTTCTTACTAAATTGAACATACTCCTATTATACCAGCCAGCAATCACGCTCCTTGGTATTTGCCCAAAGGAGCTAAGAAGCTTTATTCATAATTGGCAAAAGTTGGAAGCAATTGAGATGTCCAGACAATATAACATTATTCTGTGCTAGGAAGAAATGCACTATCAAGCTGTTAAAAGACATGGAGTAAATTTAAATGCGTATTTCTAAGTGAAAAAGCCAGTCTGAAAAAGCTTCATACCGTATGGTTCCATCCATATGATGTTCCAAAAAAAAACAAAACTATGGAGACAAAATATCAGTGCTTGCCAGGGGTGGGAGTGGGGGAGAAATTAATAGACAGAACAGAAAGGACTTTTTAGAGGAGTGAAACTATTCTGTATGACATTATAATGATGGATATATACCATTATAATTTTATTCAAGTCCATAGAATGTATGACACCTAGTGTGAACCTTGAAGTAAACTATGGGCTTTAGGTGATTATCATGTGTTCATCTTTGGGAAGAAAAAAAAGAGTACAGTGATGGTAAGTGATGTTGAAAATGAGGGAGGCTATGCAAGTCTGAGGGCAAGCATATATGAAACATTTCTGTATGTTCCTTTCAATTATGTTATAAACCTAAAAAAATAAATCTTAAAAAATAAAATCTTTAAAATGAAATAGGCTTGTAAGATCCTGTTAACTCCAGTTATGAGAGGAAATTAGTGCCTTCACATGCCCCATATTCACTGCAATGTTATGTCTGGTTCTACCTTTTATTTTCAGTTTTTGTTTAATTTATTGGGGTGACATTGGTTAATAAAATTGTAGAGGTTTCTGGTGCACAATTCTATAACACATCGTCTGTATATTGTATCGTGTGTTCACCATCCAAAATCTTTCTGCCACTAACCCCCCCCCTTACCCTCTTTCACCTCCCCACCCCTCACACCCTCTGGTAATCACTATACTCTTGTTTGTGTCTATGAGATTTCTTTTTGCTTAATCCAATCACATTTTTCAGCCAGCCGCCAAACCTTCCTCTTTTATTGACAGCTGTCAATCTGTCCTCGGCAACTAGGAGTCTATTTTTATTTCATTAGTTTTATTTTGTTCGTGAGATTTCACATGTAAATGAAATCATATGATTGTCTTTCTCTGACTGGCTTATTTCACTTAGCATAATAATCTACAGGTTCATCCATACTGTCATGAAAGATATGATTTCTTTGTTTTCTATGGCCAAGTAGTGTTTCATTGTGTAAATGTACCACTGTATTCCACTCATCTACTGATATTCACTTGGGCTGCTACCAAATTTTTGCTATTGCAAATAGTGCTCTTATGAACACAGGAATGCATATATTCTTTCACATTCATGTTTTTGATTTCTTTGGGTATATTCCCAGGAATAGAATTGCTAGATCATAAGGCAGTTCCATTTTTAATGTTTTTAAGAACTCTATACACTTACAGTTTTCCACAGGGGCTGCACTAATCTGTATTACCACCAATGGTGCACAGGGTTTCCCTTTCATCCAAATTCTTGAAACACTTGTTATGTGTTGATTGATGATAGCCATTCTGACAGGTGTGAGGTGATATTCTTATTGTGGTTTTTATTCGTATTTCTGATGATTAGTGACCTTGAAAATGTTTTCACATGTTTATCAACCACCCATATGTCCTTTTTGGAGAAGCATTTATTCTAGTCTTTCGCCCATGTTTTAACTGGATTGTTTGTATTTTTGTTGTTGAGTTGTATAAGTTCTTCATAAATTTTGGATGTTAACCCTTATCAGATGGATCACTGATTGGTATATATATTTTCCCATTCAGTGGGTTGCCTTTTCATGTTGTTGATGGCTTCCTTTGCTGTGCAACCATTTTTAGTTTGTTGTCCCATTTGTTTAATTTTTCTTTTGTTTCTCTTGCCTTAGGAGATATATCAGAAAAATATTGCTATGAGCTATGTCTGAGATTTTATTGCCTAGGTTTTCTTCTAGGAGATTTATGGTTTTGAGTCTAACATTTAAATCTTTAAACCACTTTGAGTTTATCTTTGTATATGGTATGATGGCATAGTCTAGTTTCATTTTTTTGCACATATCTCTCTAATGTTTCCAATGCCATTTGTTGAATAGATTGTCTTTACTCCATTGTATGTTCTTGCCTCCTTTGTCAAATATTAATTGACCATAAAGGTGTGGGTTTAGTTCTGGGCTCTCATATCTGTTCCATTGATTTATACCAGTTTGCTTTTATACCAGTACCTTGCTATTTTGATTATTATGGGCTTTTAGCATAGTCTGATATAAGGTAGTGTAATTCCTCCAACTTTGTTCACCTAGCCCAGGATAGCCCAAGCTATTTGGGGTCTTTTGTGGTTCTATACAATTTTTATAATATTTGTACTAGTAGTGTGGAGTATGCCATTAGTATCTTGATAAGAATTACTTCAGATTCACAGATTGCTTTGGGTAGTATGAACATTTTAATGATGTTTATTTTCCCTATCCATGAACATGGTATATTCTTCCAATTATTTGTATCTTCTTCAATTTCTTTCTTCACTGTCTTATAATTTTCCAAGTACATGTCTTTTACATCCTTGTTCAAATTTATTCCTAGGTATTTACTCTCTTTGAAGCAATTGTGAGTGGGATTGTTTTCTTTGTTTCTCTTTCTGATCATTGCTTATTGGTGTGTAAAAATACAACTGATCTCTGCACATTCATTTTGTTTCCTGATACTTTACTGAATTTATTGATCAATTCTAATATTTTCTGATGAAATCTTTTGGGTTCTTTATATACAGTATCATATCATCTACCAAAAATGATAGTTTTACTATTTCCTTTCCAATTTTAATGATACTTATTTTTTCTTCTTGTTTGATTGCTGTGGCTAAGACTTTCACTACTATGTTGAATAAGGGTGGTAAAGCAGACAACCCTATCTTATTCCTGATCCTAAGGGAAACACTTTTAGTTTTTGACTGTTGAGTATGATGTTGTCTGTGATTTTATCATATATGGTCTTTATTATGTTGAAGTATATTCCCTCTATTCCCACTTTGTTGAGAGCTTTTATTATAAATGGGTACTGGATTTTAACAAATGCTTTTTCTGCATCTATTGATATGATTGTGTGATTTTCACCCTTCCTTTTGTTTATGTGGTGTATTATGTGTATTGGTTTGTGGATATTGTACTAACTTGGTGTCCCACTTGATCATGGTGCATGATCTTTTTAATGTACCACTGGATCCAGTTCTAAAATTTTGCTGAAGGTTTTAGCATATATATGCTCATCAGGGATGCTGGCCTATAATTTTTTTTTATTGTAGTGTCTTTTTCTGGCTTTGAAATTAGGGTGTTGCTGGCTTAGTAAAATGAGTTTGGGTGTATTCCATTCTCTTAAATTTTGGGGGATAGTTTAGGAAGGATAGGGACTAGTTCTTTGAATGCTTTGTAAAATTCATGTGTGAACCCATTCAGTCCAGGATTTATGTTTGCTGGGAGTTTTTGATTACTGTTTAAATCTCATTAGTTGAAATCAGTCTATTTATATTTTCTGATTCTTCTTGATTCCATTTTGGAAGATTATATATTTCTAGGAATTTATACATTTTGTCTAGATTTGCATATAGTTTTTCATAATATTTTCATACAATCCTTTGTATTTTTGTGATGGCAGTTGTTACCTCTCTTTTTTTGTTTCTGCTTCTATTTATTTGGGCCCTCTCTTTCTTTTTTCTTGATGAGTCTGGTTAAAGATTTGTCATCTTGTTTATCTTTTCATAGAACTAGCTCTTGGTTTCATTGATCTTTTGTATTTTTTTTTTTAGACTCAATTTTGGTTATTTCTGCTTTGATCTTGTTTCCTTTCTTCTACTCACTTTGAATTTTGTTCCTTGCTCTTTTTTTAAGTTCCTTTAAGTGTAATGCTACATTGCATATTTGAGATTTTTCTTGTTTTTTGAGGTAGACCTGTAATGCTATGGATTTCCCTCTTAAGACTGCTTTCACTGTGTCCCATTAATTTTGGGTTGTTGAGTTCTCATTTTTATTTGTTTAAGGTAAATTTTAATTTATTTCTTAATCTCATATTAATTCATCCACTGTTTATTAACATGTTATTTAGCCTGCATGTGATTGTGTCTTTTTTAGTTTTTTCATGTGATTTTATTTAGCATTATAACATTATAGTGAGAGAAAATAGTTATGATTTCAATTTTTTAAAATTTATTGAGACTTGTTTTGTGTCTTAACATGTGATCTATTATAGAAAATGTTCCATGTGCTCTTGAAAAGAATGCATATTTTGCTTTTTTGGAGTGAAATTCTCTGAAGATATCAATTAAGTCTATCTGTTCAAGTGCGCCATTTAAGGCCACTGTTTCCTTGTTGATTTTCTGTCTGGACTAAATTATTGAATATTTTCTTTTATTAATCTGTCTCTTTCAGACACAGACTCATTCTAGCCTATGCACGATTTTTGTTCTGAGTTAAAGTGAATTCAAGTAATTACTTCTGTAGTTTGCTATAACATTCACAATACTAATGGACATTTATCATCATTTAATGATCATAAAATCCCAGGACCACATTGCTGCCTTTTTTTTCAATTTTTAGCAATCAAATTACTTTTTTTTAAAAAAATATCTTATCCTACTTGATTGATTATTGCTCTATTTCTGCAAACCTTACTTTGAAAAATAGATTCAAATATCACCTGAAATTTAACCAAGCTTCTTACCCCAATAAGTCATATGCCATATACATTCTCTCATCAGTATAACTTGATATTCTAGATCTTTGACTATGCTTGTCTCAAGAATTCTATTATTCTGTATCAATTTGCTGTGATTTCCCACACTTGCCTAATAAGGAAGCTTTCCTACTAGCTTTCCATGACATATAATCTTCGCATCTTTCATTTTTCCTTAATTTTTCTGTTCTGTGCCATGCAAATTCCTGTTCTAAACCTGTTCAGTTAGAGATAAAGAAGGAGACACTGTACCTACTTTCTTCATGCCAAAAGGTGTTTTTCTCACTTAAAGCAGAAGTGAAAATTTTTATAGCTATTGTTGAGTGGGCACAAAAGAGATCAAGCAAGATTTAGCAATAACTCCAATCTGTAGTCTTCCAGAGGTAATGTGACCATATAGTCTCATCTGGCTGGGATAGATCTGTTTAAATCCAGCTATTCTCATACAATTATTAATAGCTCTTTCTTCACTCACAAAAGTGCCTGAACTTCAGAAATAAATTATATGGTCACCTTAGCCAAAAGTGTGAACTTCAGCAAGTGAGAAGAGAATATACTTGCTTCGACCATGGCTAGGAAAGGAGCAGATTGAGGCATACAACATAAAATAAGAGATGTGAGTTTAAAAGCTTGATTATAGAAAAAATGACTAATATTTATTTATGATCCATTTGCTTACCTTGAAATTAGAAAAGACAAATAAAGTAAAAGAAATCAGTTTCAATAAGGGTAGTATCATTAAAGAATATAACTATTAAAGAAAAGATAGACTAGGAGAAGAAGGGCAAAATATGAATATGATTCTCAGTATTGAGGGACTAGGGCTACCGTGAATGATAAAAGTAAAGTAAAAAAATGAGGAGAATTTTCAAGGAAGAGGACAAATTAACTTTTAGAAACTTGCAGAAGTTATTTAAAATGTAAAGAGAAAGGAACAGAGGTAACAAGTGAAGACATTGAAAACATTGTAAAAATTTATTAGCAAGTGCAATTTTCATGAAAAATATTAAGTTTCATACAGATCAATCAGATTATATTCAATTCGAAATTTTATTTTTCCATGAAGGCTACAATGCTCCTCTTCCATTTGAATATTTCCTCAACACAAAGTGTTTCATCTTCAGCAGTGATGTTCACACCTAAATACTTTCATTTTCTGGAAACTTGTAAGAAGAACGCCAAAATGTAATAAATCTACATGTAACATCAGCTGAAAGAGTTCAACTCAGTGGCTGGTTCCTGTGGAGGAGGACACCTCCTTGGCACAAGTCAGTCTTCAATGGTTGTGTCAGGGACCTCCAGAAAAAAGCCTTATCTTACATTTATCTTACATAGGATGAAAACAGATAGTGACAGAGTTAGGTTATTTCTGAGGAGAAAAATGGAAGAAAGGAAGAGATTTATGTCTGTAAATATTTTGAAAGGGCAGGTGGGGTGGGCCTTCTGACTATTCAAATTTCACTGTGATATAACCTTAATTGAAAAATGTAATTAGAAGGGAATAAAGTAATTGTGAAACAAAAAGTAAAAAATAAAACTATCCAGCAAAACTTTCATTCAGAATGGATGGGCAGATAAAGTGCTTCTCAGATAAGATCAAGTTCAAGGAGTTCATCATCACTAAGCCCTTACTATATGAAATGTTAAAAGGAATTACCTAAGAAAAAGAAGATAAAAATATGAACAGTAAAAGGACAGCAAATTTACAATTATTAACATCCACACCTAAAACAAAAGCAGACTAAGCGGTCACCTAAAACAGGAGCAGAGCCACAGAAATGGAGGTCATATGGAAGTTTAGCAACAGGGGAGTGGGAGGAGAGGGTGGGGAGAAGGTACAGAGAATAAGTAGCATAGATGGTGGGGAGAAAATGGACAGGGAGAGGGCAAGAGTAGTGTGGGAAATGTAGAAGCTAAAGAACTTGTGATACATGGACATGAACTAAAGCGGGGGAGTGTGGGTGGGAGGGGGTTTGCAGGGTGGAGGGGAATGAAGGGGGAAATGGGAGAACTGTAATGGCATAATCAATAAAAAAATTAAGAAAGCAAATAATCTGACATGATTTTTATAATAAGGCTTTACAGGAAATTTGTTTTAAAACTTTTTTTGATAAAAATTATACATAGACACATAGATATCCAATGAGCCAAAGTATGAAATAATTTGTTTTATAGAAATCACTAAAATTGTCTAGTGTCATTTGTTCTCCAGTATCAACTTCATTACTTCATTATCTAGAAGTCCTCCTGAGAAAGAAACTGTGGAACACGGATTTACTGAACTTGGGTACAGAGGTACCTCCTATGGTGCTTTACAATAATTACTGAATCCATAAAGATGCAGCATTTAGAGACTAACAGAGCTTTGGCATTTATTTCCTGAGGAAATGTATAGAAAGAAATCAGCCAAATTGATTAGTTTATAATGATGCTGAATGCTAATGCTAAATGAATGCATAGAAAATAACTTAATGAAAAAGAATGAGATATGACTGTGTGTGATTATAATGACACATGGATCATTTATAATTAAAATGATTATAAAGAGTAGGCTAATCCTGGAGTCAACATGAGTTGGTCTAAGGTAAAAATACAGATGAAATGACCTGTAACAAATGCTATTTACCTGGTATGCCAGCAGAACTTTGAAAAGTACTGCTCACTAGCCCCTAGGCTTGACACCGAAGCACCACTGTTTAACTAGGCTAACAATACCTCAAAGACAATTTATGTAAGTGGCACAGGAGCAGAAATAAAATCTATTAAAAAAGGACTAATACTCAATGCATAAAATACGTATTGCTTAGTTAACATTATTTTAAGTAGAAAGCATCTGTTGTCTCATAAATGTGTGTGTCATTGGTTCAATATCTTATAAAAAGTCAATTAATTAATTCAGAGCCTGTCAAGAAGAAAGCCACTTCTGCTTCTTGGTTATGAACTCCGTAATATATCAACCTTCCCACCAATGACACATATTTATAGAAAAAGTCATGTCATTTTAACAATAAATTTTATGTATTAATAATAACTTGTGAAAGAATTCTTGATACTTTAAAGATATGACAAAATAAAAATGGAGAATTATTAAAACTGTACATCAAAAATAAGAATATTAAATATGATATAGAGGACAATTGTATATAATATATATACAATATGTACATACGTATTGTATATGTATGCTAATGTTACCGTTCAGTTGTATATGATGACCTATAAAGTTAATTCATGGCTTAGCATAGCAGTGTCACTATTTTCTTACTAAGGAAGAGTTAGCTACCCTTTTATCACAGGATCTGGAAATGCTTGATGTTACTCAAACACTTTCAGAGAGAAACCTAAGGGTTCTTTCATGCATACTGGATTGTCACTTTCTTGCTTTAGAAACCTTGTTAGGAAATACAAAGGGCCTTATTTTGCTAAGTTTAAGAATTGTTTCATTATCTCAGCACTCTCTCTCTCTTCTTAAATTGCAGACATTTATTGAAAGTGTGAGCAAAAAATTTTTTTACATCAAAATAAAATATTTTTATAATATGAATAGCACATTTTCTTTATAAAAATGAATTAAGTTTGTTTGGTAAAACAAAGAAATTCAGGTTCATTGGATAAACTAACAGGAACATTTTGACACAACCCATTCTTTCCTTTGTTAAATTTTATTTTTTATTACATTTATTGAAGTGATATTAGTTAATAATTGTATATTATATATCTCAAATGTATACTTCTATAATACATCATCAATATATAGCATTATGTCGCTTTTCCCGCTCTCTCTCTTTTAATGCATGTGTGGCTGCTTCTGTGCGATGACTATACACTTGTTAATTTTTTTTCTGAAAACATCCTGTTTGAGGGCCTAGAGAGGGGTATGAAAACTTTTGGTGTCTCTGGGCCACACTGGAAAAAGAAGAGTTGTCTTGGGTCACACATTAAATATATTGCAATATATTATCACTAAAAATCTCATTATGTTTTAAGTGAATTTATGGTTTTGTGTTGGGCTGTATTCACAGCCATCCTGGGCCTCATGAGGCCCACAGGCCGCAGGTTGGACACCCCTGGCAGGTTTGGGCAACAATTAGAGATGAATAAAGAAAGATCAGTCTCACGGCAACACCTTGTACCCTTTCATTTCCGCCCATTGTGTTTTATGCTTTCCATGGTATACAGTCTCAGTCACGCAGGAGAAAGGAAATGTTCATTTTAAATGAAAATTTAATTTTAAATTCTGGCGTGCCTGAAGGCCCCAGTTCCCCTTTGGTGAAAAAATAGGTCTAGATAGGTAGAGAGAAACATTTATTCTTTAGAAGAGTAACATGTTGAAGGAGAGAAGTTACAATAATTTTATTTAGAAACTTACTTTCCAATGTATCATCTTCAGCTGAGAGTGTCTGACAGGTGAGAATCACCACACATTCTCGTTCTTGTCTGGCTGGGACAGAGCTGGTTCCAGCCACTGACAGGGGCCCTGACATTTGCTGTTGCCTTTTTGTTTCCTCGGGTGAAGCGTGATGCTCAAACCTTACACTTTCATCAGCCGAATCCCATAGTCTGTGTGAGTTATATAGTGCTGAGAGGTTAAAAACATGGTTAAAATTATAAACATACATAGGTCAAATGCACGTGCTCCAGAGCCACTCAATTTTCAAAAGAAAAAAAGGCTAAAAGACAGTGCTTATATTTGAGGAGAAAAATATGCTGCATCAGTTAGAAACTGCGATGATTGTTGAAAAAAATATTTTTTGGAATATGTCATATGTCTCTACAGTTTATTTTCCCCAGTAGAACAATTTCTATGTTTATAAATACAGGGAAATGGCGTATACATTTTACAAATAGTAAGAGAGAGGTTTACACAGAAGATGGTATATATTATTGTTTGGGTTGGTTTTATTTTTATTCCCTTTTAAACAAAGCTGTGTGTCTTTATCTCATTAAGACCAGAATTCTTATGATGTGACGAAACACTAGTTTTTCATTTATGTATATAAATTGTCTTCTATACTTTGGCCCAATGTGGTCAATTAAAAAAATTAAAAGGTTGAAATGAAAGCCATAAAAGTATTAAAGGTGGTAACTTATTTAGTGATAAGAAATATAAAAGCATAAGTGTAATTATTAAAATCAATCTACAGAATTAGTTTTCAAATTGTAAGCTATGTTTTCAGATGATCATAGTCAAAATACTAGAAAATGTTAAAAAACAGTAGTGAAAAAGTAAAATGTTAATATTCTGACTGAACACATCTAATCACCTCCTGCAACTTTGACTTTGTCCCATTTATTTATACACTATTTGCTTATATACTATATAATTATATGTTTTCTCCCTAGAAAGCTTGATAAAGGCAGGAACTTCATATATCCTATAACTTGCTCTACTCTTAACACCCAGGAAAATATTAGTCATGGGGGAGATGCTTAGCACTTACTTACTGAAAAAATGTATAAAGTCCAGTATTTGTCTCAAACTGAATATATCCAAAAAAGGACTTGTAATTTCCCTTTTAGTCTGCTCCCAAATCATTCTCTCTATTCCCAAAGACAAAAATCTTCGTGTTACTCTTAAGTATTTCTTTCACATATAATCTTTCTGCAAATTTTGTGGATTGTATCTTCAAACTTGACCACTTCTCACTACCTTTATTGCCCCCACTGTTTCTTGCCTGGGTTGTAGCAACTGTGAAAGACTTCTAGATCCCCACTGTTACTTTCTCCATAGAGCATTGTTCTAGCAACAGCCATACACATGCATGCAAAATCTCCATCTCATTTGGAATGTAAGCCCCAGCCCCTAGCAACACCTCCGTGGGCCCACCTGTTTTGACCCCTTCTTTTCTTCTTTCTTATTCCCTTCCATTCCCCACAGGCACACTGAGCCTGATCACACCAGCCACATGTTCTCTGTGCTAATTACACTAAATAAAACTTTTTGAAGTCCTACATGTTTCCATTCCATCTGGGATGCTCTGCCCCAGACATCCCCGTAACTAGAACTCGCACTTAACACAAGCCTCCCCACACATGCCACCTGAGCAGAGAGGTCTTTCCAGCTACCTCACCTAAAAAACACCTCTTTCCCTGGCTCACTGTACTGTTTCCCTACCCTATTTTGTTGTTCTTGACAATTAGGGCCAATACCCAGTTACATATTTATTTAGCCTTTTATTTTTGAGTCCTACCTCCTGCTTGAGACTTTATTCATTGCAAAATGTATAGATCACAGAACAGCACGTCTTGCATAATAGGCACCCAAATAAATATTTGTTAAATGGATAAATAAATGGCTGAATTATCATAAGAACTTCTCAAAGAGATCCCCATCCCCCTCATTATTTCTGACAGTTCTTCATTTGTTTTCTCAGGAAAAAAAAATCTACATATTCTACTTGGCTAACCACTGCTTCTGAACACTAGATTGATCTGTTATCAGGCAGAACTTATTCTATTTATGAATACGGTGGCTGCTGCTTCCCCACCAATGTGAGAGTGGGGATGCTCCATTGCTCCTCCAGTCACTGTTAATGCTTTCTTTAAGTCTGACTACAAAATAAAGATCAGACTGTGACATCTAACATTAATTTCTCAAGGTCGTATGGTAATCACTGAGCTGTGTGATATAGAGAATACTACTAAATTAGACTATGGTTAACAGTGTAATTGAATAAAATATTGCTTTTAATGCTAATTATATGTATTTAATATTATTTTTGAGGTTACTTATACTATTTACTATGTATTAGATTATAAAAAAATACTTTCACCACTTTCGATAAATGCTAGGGAGCAAAGTTTAGGTCCACTTACTACCCTACTGACTTTTGAATGTTTTTGTGAAGTATTTTGATTCTACATTATCCAATCATCCAAAAAAGTTATTATCATTGATTTAAGTGAACACATTCATTTACATTTACTCTGATACTTATCTTTTCAGTGATTATTTTCTTTTTTACAGCTGGCATTTGGTCTGATAAAGTTCATTTAATATTATTTTTATTACTGGTTTACTGGCAATATATTTTCTGTCTGAAGCCTGTTTCTTTTGATTTTATGATAAAGATTGTTTTATCTGGGGCTAAGCTTATGGGTGAGTTATTAAAGTAGTATGATACAGATAACAATAAAATACACTATAACTAACAGACTAATCACAGGGAATGAATGAAGGAACTGAAAGTGGACAAAAAACAGGTTGAAGTACAGAAATATATAAAAATGGAAAACATAAAAAGGGTACAAGTGACATATGAAATAAGTTAAAATGCTCTAATATATGTATATTAGAGTCTCAGGATAAAAGTAAAAAGAGGAAAGAGATATTTTGCAAAAATATTAGTTTCAAATTTTCAAGGTAGACTTCAAGCCAAAGTGTGAAAAACAATACAAATTTCAAGCTGTGTAAATTCAAAGAAATAACGATTTAAAACATCATGTGGTAAAACTGCTCAGAAACAAAGACCAAAAATATTAAAATATATATACCCTTCACAACAGCACGGGTGGAACTGGAGAGCATTATGCTAAGTGAAGTAAGCCAGGCGGTGAAAGACAAATACCGTGTGATCTCACTGATAAGTGAAACCTAATCAACAAAACAAACAAGCAAGCAAAATAGAATCAGACATAGAAGTAAAGAACAAACTGACAATAACCAGAGGGGAAGGGGACAGGGAGATAATGGGGGAAGAAGAAAAAGGGTCATCAAGGAACATGTATAAAGGACCCATGGACGAAGGTAAAGCCGGGTAGGATGGAGGGTGGGAGGTGGAGGCAGGGGAAGACGGTGGCAGGAAAATGGAGACAACTGTTTTCAAACAACAACAACAACAGCAAAATATTTTTAAAAATCTAGATTTAAAAGGCAAATATTTTCAAAAAAGAAAAACAAAAGCTGGCTTTTTAATAGAAATGATAGGAGCCAAAAGATAACCTTTAATTGCTAAAATAAACTTAAGAGTTGGCAATCATCTCAAACAATAATTGAAGACTACTAAATACTAAGTGGAGATCCTGTGATTGTTTTCCTTTAGAGTGAGGTATATACTTAAGAAATATCCTTCTACTTCTGCACATGGAGCTCTAGATTCTGCCTTTCCAGCCCAGCAAACCCTAAGCTCCTCTTTTTGCTAGCCCTCTATCCCCAGCACACGGTGCACTGGGTTGTGTCCTGAGGGGACGTTAGCCCGGACGTGCTTCCCTTCTCTTCAGGATTTCAGTCTGTCCGTTGCTGGCGGTGTTGTTTTAACATGACACTTTCAAAGTTTGTTTGTTTTTGGTTGGTCGGTTTTGTGTTTTACCGAGACGAGACGTTCTTGTTGTTCTCTGTAGGAGGGTTACGCTGACACAAGGTCGTCTTTTATCACCAGAGAGACTTTGGCTTTAAATGGCATTTCACATAGGCCACCAAGTCTCCAGTCCACATTTTGCTAGAGAAATAACGATTGTGGTATGATACAGCTATGCTAAAACAGACCTCTTGGAGATGTAGTCTAAACATGTTTATTCTTTTAAACTTGCATATTTATTTTCCATAGAACACATATTGATTAAATGTTATATTTGTGTCATTACATAATCTAATATAGTAGTGTTGTCCGATATATAAAGTAAATGAATTTTATAGAAATAATACTATATAAATTTTTAAATTAGTAGTTTTCTTATCTTACATTTATTTATCAAGGCTTTAAAATTTGGGAGGGGGGAGCCTACTCTTATCCAAAGCACCCTGCTGTAGATACATTTATCTATCCATACTTACAGTCTGTATTTCCCTCCTCTTTTCACTGAGGCAGTTTCTTCATAGAATTTAGTTAAAGAGCTTTCAAATTTACAGAGTCACTTCCACTCTTTTTTTCCCCTAAATTAAAGCTATCTCTTATTTTGGAACTAAGGTCAGGCTTGAGGATGTAACACTAATCTTTAGGACGACTTTCCTCTCTGCATGACTACCAATGCTAGGGAGGAAAAAAGCAAAGCAACAAAGCAGGTCAATGGCGCTGGATATGAAAGGAAAATCCTCTTTGCAGACCCCCTAGAAAATCAGATGCTATGCCAGGATTATCTTGCTACCTGATAAAGGATAAAGTTATTAATGTGAGCTTTCCACATAATATGTTTTCCTCATTCGATCTCACTTTCCCCCTTAAAAATAAAAGAATAGAATAGCATTTCAACTAACAAAGATTTCTTGACTCACTGAGAAAATATGAGTCAAAATAAATAAATATTTTGTAAGAATGGCAGAGGAAATACTGATAGTGATTAATATCTGGCTTAGAATTATATTGTTTCAATTAAGATCCTCAATTTGCAACCTACTAACTCTAGTAAATTTATTCAACATTTCCCTCTAAACTTTAATATTCTTCCCTCTAAAGTGGGCATAAAATAACATCCACTCATATGGTTTTATATTGTTTAAATAAGAGAAGTCCTAAACAATCTGTCTGGTACATGATAAGCTCTAAATGAATATCAGATACCATTTACAATGCCTAGTTTTAGATACTGCAATGGTTATAAGTGGTATAATGGAAATTGCCAGCACTCAAAAAATTAAAGATGTTTCTTGTAGCTTCAAAATCTTTTCACATTCTATTTTCCATTTAAGAGTCCTGTGTTGGATTTAATTTACATCTTTCCTTAATCTTTTTGTTTTTTTTGAAAAGCGAGTCAATAAAAGTAACATTTGATTATGATTAAAGATGCAGTCTATTAAAACTTTGTTTTCTCTTTGCTGATGCATTGATCATAATTATCTTGTCAGATGTCACTAAAGGCAGTGACAAGGTGGTAATAAAGCTTTACAAGTTTAAAATAAACCCTGTTATTTATTATCAAGTCTGTGAATTCTGAAACTTTTAGTCAAGTATGCAAAACACTTTAAAGAATAGTTGAGAAAAATAAAAAAAATGTCTGACAATCAAAGTCAGACTTTCAAAGTCATGGTGGTATTTAAGTAGGTATTAATGATGCCTTTCACCCAGTACAAGATACAGCAAATGGGACTTGCTAAATGCTTAATTATAACATGTAAATTAAACCAGATTTAATGAAGATGAAGTTGGGGACATGAGTGACAAAAGAGGAAAAGTAAACGAGAGGATCTAGAATGATGTGCATATTTAAACAAGTTGGCTTAGGTTGAACATAGGTCTTGAGTGCAGTGTGCTCCATCAGAATAAACCATACAGCCACCAAGTAAGAAAGCTCAAGAGGTAGTAAGAGCAGCACTCACTTAAAAATAAGATCAATTATTCTCTGCCTTTTTAAAAAATATCACTGGTGGATGTGGGGAGTCCTAGATCCAATGTTATTGCATTTATATAAGAAGATATATGTCTAAAGATTAATGTTGATTGAGGCAAAATCAGCTAGGCTAATATTGTCTCACATACTGAAGCTAGCCTTACCTTCAGGAAAAAGTCTGTGTTGGCTATGAGGGAACGCAAACCGCTCCTGATTAAGTGGCTTGGAAAACCCCTCCTGTTTTATTTATCTTTTCTTTTAATATATGACTTAGTAATGCTTTTGGATTGGATATAGGAAGCATTATCATTTTTTCTGGTGACAAGAAAAAAATCATGAATTAGGCTGCAAGGAAAAGTTCAGTTAACCTAGACAAACTGTGTATATATATATATATATGTATACATATATGCATGTATATACATATATACATGTATGTATATATGTATACATAAACCTGTACACATACATGTATTACAGACCTTAAAAATTATAAGCAACAAGTGTGCGATGGAGATATAATATCAAATGAGATGTCTTCTTGTTTCTTATAACCAATGAGTCAATGAAAAATTTAATAAAATGTAAAACAATGTAATTTTCTTCAGAACATTAAAAAGAGGTTAATACTAAATAAAAAGAATTAATTAAACTTTTGAATATACTTTTATATTAGACATCTCTTTTTGCTCTCAAAGGTGTTTCAATCATGGTTATATAAGTAATTATTTTAATTAGTAGAAAATTAAATTAAAAAGGAGCTGTATAATGTAATAAAAAGGCCACAAACAACAAGCACTGGTGAGATTGTGGAGAAAAGGGATCCCTAGTGCACTACTAGTGTGAATGCAGACTGGTGCAGCCACTGTGGAAATCAGTGTGGAATTTCCTCACAAAACTAAAGATAGATCTGTCTTTTGATCTAATGATCTCACTGCTGGGACTATACTACACCTAAGAATCCTGAATCACCAATTCAAAAGAACCAATGCCTCCCAATGTTCATAACAACATTATTTACAATACAAAGTGCTGGAAACAGCTTAAGTGACCATCAGTAAATGAGTGGATCAAAAAACTGTGGTTCATTTACACAATGGAATACTACACAGCAGAAAGAAAGAAGAAACTCCTACCCTTCAGGACAGTATGGATGGAACTGGAGAGCAATATGCTAAGTGAGACAAGGCAGGTGATGAAAGACAAATACCATATGATCTCACCTATAAGTGGAACCTAATCAACAAAACAAAAAAGCAAGCAAAATATAACCAGAGACTTTAAAAGTAAGAGCAAACTGACAGTGACCAGAGGGGAGGTAGGAAGGAATAATGAGGAAAAAGGGGGAAGGGTTGTCAAGGAACATGTATAAAGGACTCAAGGACAAAGCCAAAGAAGGGTGGGATGGAGGTGGCAAGTAGGGATGGCTCCAGTGGGGAGGAGGTTATAGGGAGAAAATGGAGACAACTGTACTTGAACATCAACAAAAAGAATTTAAAAAATATAAAAATAACAAAAAGTTTGGGCATATCACCCCTATAACACAAACTTCGATTCAGACAATACTCTTCATATTTAAAAGACATTATGTATAGTAAATCCAAAACTTATTTTACTTTTCAGATGTATACTATTTTAGGCACATAAGAAACTGAATATGATTTTTACTATTGATTATCTCATCAAGTTGTTTATGAATGAAGTAGCAAAGAAGTTGAAAATGCCAAAATAAGTAAGAGTTAGTATTAAAAAACATTATCTGTGAAATAGATTTTAATTAGGTCTGGTTCTTTATTGAAAATTAAAATGATTCCCTTCAATAGTTGTGAATATGCTGTTAAAATTTTATTTTTTAGAGTTATGTACACAGTTTAATCTCAGGTATCATTCTCTCAAAAAATTGAAGAAATGGGTGTCATAGGTTTTGATTTTTGAAAATGTGTCTACATTTCCTATCATAGAAATACATTCAATACATTTTTTTAAACTCCATAATTTCAAAAAGTAGAATAAATCTAAAATTAAGATTAAATTATTATATTTAAAATTACATGTTTACTGAAGTTCAAAAATATTTTATTATCCCTTATTAACAATAATGTCTAAAATTAAAATAATTATTTTATATTTTAAGTATATTTTATTGATATGTTATTACAGTTGTCTCATTTTTTTCTTCCCTTTGTCACCCTCCACCCTGCACCCGCCCTCCCACCACCATTTCCCCACCTTAGTTCATGTCCATGGGTCATACATATAAGTTCTTTGGCTTCTCCATTTCCTATACCATTCTTAACCTCCCCTGTCTATTTTGTACCTGTGAGTTATGCTTCTTATTCCCTGTACCCTTCCCGTATTCTCTTCTCTCCCCTACCCTGCTGATAACCTTCCATGTGATTTCCATTTCTCTGATTCTGTTCCTGCTCTTGTTGTTTGCTTAGTTTGTTTTTTGTTTTTTTTGAGGTTCAGTTGTTGATAGTTGCAAGTTTGTTGTCATTTTATTGTTTATAGTTTTGATCTTCTTTTTCTTAGATAAGTCCCTTTAACATTTCATATAATAAGGCTTGATGATGATGAACTTCTTGAACTTGACCTTATCTGGGAAGCACTTTATTTGCTCTTCCATTCTAAATGATAGCTTTTCTGGGTAGAGTAATCTTGGATGTAGGTCCTTGCCTTTCATGATTTTGAATACTTCTTTCCAGCCTCTTCTTGCCTGCAAGATGTCTTTTGAGAAATCAGCTGATAATCTTATGGAAACTTCTTTGTAGGTAACTGTCACCTTTCCTCTCACTGCTTTTAAGATTCTCTCTTTATCTTTAACCTTGGGTGATTTAATTATGATGTATCTTGGTGTGTTCCTCCTTGAATATAATTTCTTTGGGACTATCTCAGCGTCCTGGACTTCATGGAAGTCTATTTCCTTTGCTAGATTGGGGAAGTACTCCTTCATTATTTTTTCAAATATGTTTTGCATTTATTGCTCCTCCTCTTCTCCTTCTGGCACCCCTATGATTCAGATCTTGGAATGTTTAAAGTTGTCCCAGAATTTCCTATGCCTTTCCTCATTTTTTTACATTCTTGTTTCTTCTGAAAAGAAGAATGTTTATTTCTTCCTTCTGTCCAAAATTGTTGATCTGAGTCCCAGTTTCCTTCCCACCACTGTTACTTCCCTGTATATTTTTCTTTATTTCAATTTGTATAACCTTCACTTTTCCCTCCATTTTGTGACCATATTCAACCATTTCTGTGAGTATCCTGATTACCAGTGTTTTGAATTCTGCATCTGATAAGTTGGCTATCTCTTCATCACTTAGTTCTATTTTTGGAGTTTTGATCTGTTCTTTCATTTGGGCCATATTTCTTTGTCTCTGTATGCCTGTTACAATGTAAGGGGTGGAGCCTTAGGTATTTGCCAGGGCAGGACAACCCATGT
Source organism: Carollia perspicillata (assembly GCA_004027735.1). NCBI lineage: Eukaryota > Metazoa > Chordata > Mammalia > Chiroptera > Phyllostomidae > Carollia > Carollia perspicillata. The sequence continues at coordinate 62,802 of PVKM010001958.1, forward strand.
TGCTGTGTTGTGGTGCTATATGTGGAGGAGGGGTTCAAGAGGGAACAATGTTGCTTGCTTGGCTCTTGGTCAGCTTCCCCTGTTTCCCAGAAACAAATTGGACTCTTCTGGTGCTGATTTCCAGGTGGGTGGGTTTGTGTGCATTCTGGGATCCTTTGAGCCTCTTCAATGAACTCTCCTATGAAGCTGGAAATTTCTCCCACTTCCTCAACCCCCACAGATTTTTAGAGTCAGGTTTTGAGGCTTTAGTTTCCTGCACTGGAACCCTGGGTTGCGTGGTCTGTCTTGCTCCGAAGTTGTTCCTCCCAACTAATCTGCATGTGAATGTAGGACCACCTGGTCCACCGCCTTCTGCACAGGCCCTGTGCCCTTGCTGCCTGTCTCTGCCCTTCCTACCTGTCTGGATGAATGTTTCTTCTTTAACTCCTTGGTTGGTGAACTTCCATATGCTTCAATTTTCTGGCAGTTCTGATTGTTTTTTTTGTTTGTTTTTAAATTTGTTATTATCCTTCTTTTGGTTGTGCGAGGAAGCAAAGTATATCTACCTATGCCTTCATCTTGGTCAGAAGTCCTGAAATTAAAAAAATATTTTAATAACATATTCAAGCTCTATCACTTTGAGAAATTTTATGCTCAGTTTAATAATAAAGACCCATACAAAATGTAAAACAACAAAGTTAATACTACAAAAAGTATTATTTTTTTTGAAAAATCTGATTATTGATATACATTCATGAACTTTCATGGAAAGTACCAAAAGAAAAATAAATCAATACTCTAATGCTTATATGCTTTTAAATAGGAAACATTAATTTATAAAATATAACTTTCTCCCATGAAACATGTAAAATCACATACCTAGCTTTCATTCTAAAGTCCAAAAGCTCTGAAAACTGAAAGCTTTGTGTAAGTATGTGATAAACTCTCTTGGCAGCCAAATCTCATTACACTGATATGAAACACTTATAATCCATACTTGTAATGTTTAGGGCAACTTTGTAAATCTAGTTATAGAAATAGTGTTATGTTGATTCTAAAATGCTGCATCAAATCCTTCTGTGGGTTTTGAGTAATACTTGGTATATACATACTATTATACTTAAAAAAAATTGGAATTGTGAAACACAACTGGCCCAAAGGGTTTGTAGACCTGTACTTGGTGTTGAACAACTAAACAATCTGCAACCTTTACCACAACTCTAACCAACAAATATTCATAGGAGAACACATTTTAAAATCCTATTTAAAATTGTGCAAAAATACCCTTATAACAATTATTACTGAGCACAACAACAAAAATATGACCCATGAAATTCAATAAAATGCTAAATGCATGGCCAAAGACTCCTGTTTTTAGGAGAAAATTCAATGTGTATTGCATGTGTGTGTGTGTGGTATGTTTACTCACCTGGATTATAAGGCCGGTAAGATATTTAAAAATATACAGAGTTTTATGGATTTATTGCTAAATTGATAAAAGACAATTTGGAATAAGCAGATAAAAAGACTAGCTAAAATATTACATTAGGTAGAAAATTTGACACCGGGTAAGAGCACATAGTGAAGGTGGTTTTAGATATGAATGGGGGGGAGAAATGAAGATTTATATTACAATGAACTTAATTATATAAAGGGAAATTTAAAATAAAAATTTAACTGTGATGATTGCTTATATGTAATATACCAGAGTAACTTAAAATTCGTGGGGATGAGCAAAGGTGGAAAAGAACACCTTTAAGTCTTATTAAAAGAGGAAACTGTGGCCAGTGTTTTTAATCTTGTAATAACAGATGTTAACATTATATTTTAATATTTTGCCTCATTAAATTTTAATGTATTATTATGAGTATCAACAGGGTTTTTTGATTCTTTAATTTTTCTATGACAATTTAATTATGGTAATATGAATTTTTTTGAGGAAATAATCAACAAATTATAATTTTATTTACCTGTCAAAAATTAATTTCTTTATTAGAAAAAAATTAGTTATATAAAGCAGAACTTTTAAGTCTATTCTGTTAGCTGCACGCAGGTTGATTTCATTACATCAGGTTCATTTATAGTTGTAATGGAACTTGTGATAATTACACATGACTTTGATATTTTTATAAAATAATGATTGTATCTGCCCATTCTACTATTGCTTTTTGAGTTGACACATTATTTACAGATGTTCATCCTACAATTATTTTTCTAGCAATGTAATCTAATTCCTAAAGTATTTTATTCCTCTAGTGACCTTTTAATGCTTACCTCAAACTAAATAAGACCACTATAAAAATAACATACCTTCATTTAATAAATTTTTCACAATGCCAACTGTTTTTGATCAATAAGTGAGTCACCTTGGTTTCTTCTTATGGTTAAATGGCTTTATCATTCACATGTTTTTATATATATTGATAAGAACATGCCCCATATAGGTAAGTAAAATCTTAAAGAACATATTAAAGAAGACTCATGTTTAAAATACAGAGTTTTAGTGTTTTGGAAACAATCAAGGGGGTAAGCTCAATTAACTGACTAGTATCTTGGATAGTGTTAATTATTACTGTCAATGTTGAATCTTCTTTAAATTTACATGAAATCCCTTATAATCAATATATTGTCATACAAGAGTGTATTTGACTTTTAACAGCATCTGAAATACCCTTTAAATATGTGCATTTCTAGCAAGTTGAGTAAAGCAGTGAGCAATGCAAATGTGAAAATATAAGCCCTTAAATTGTTAATTGCTCTTCCAGGCTATTCTGATTACTCCAGTGAAGTTTTTGGATAAGGCTGGTGTAAGATCCTCTAATCTAGACTGGGTCTCTTCAGCTTTAATGTGGATATGAACCAACTGGGGATCAAGTTAAATAGCGATTTCTAATTCAGTAGGCCTGAAGTGGGACCTGGGAGTCTGTATTTCGAACAAGTTTTCAGGTGATGCCAAAGTTTCTAGTCAGTGGGCATTACTGGCCTGTGGGTGATGTGAGGCTCTCAGATGTGGGCACCTCAGTCTCTAAAGCAGGGGCATCAAACTCCTCTTCACTGGGGGCCACATCAGCCTCATGGTTGCCTTCAAAGGGCCAAATGTAATTTTAGGACTGTATGAATGTAACTACCCCTTAACAGTTAAGCCAGAGCTCAGCACTGCCACCGGGTAGAAACAAGGTGCCAGGCCGGGTGAAACAAGGTGGAGGGCGGGATTTGGCCTGTGGGCCTTGTGTTTTCCACCTCTGCCCTAAAGGGTTAGCTCATAGATGCCAATGTTACATCTCTAAAAATTCTTCAGGTGATCTAAAGAGCAACTAAGGGTTGGGGAGCAGTGTTTAAGAACAGTACAATGATTTAAAACATTTTATAAAACTTTTGAGAATATCTGATGACTAAAATTTTAAAAGTTCATCTACTTCAGAGCTCTGGAGGCCTAGAACTGATGCACCTTAAATGGTTCCCATGCAAACAAAGATCCCTCTGAAGCCCAACTACAGTGTTGAAATACAAACCCACTTTGAGCAAACAGTGCTTTTAATGGAGACAAATTGACCCTTAGGATCAAGTTATTAATGCTCATTGTCCCCTCCCTATCATTAGCAGTCATCAGTGGGTGGACCAGTGTAAGAGCAGCAAATGAATACTTTGTGTAGTAATAACTGTGCTAACTCTGAATGTTTCTTGCAACCATTCATATAGCTTTAATGTACCTGTGATTTAGTCATCTCCTTGGAGTGCAATTTTAAACTGTTGCTCCCTCAGTTTAGAAACCTGTATGTGGTTATGACCCAGTTAGTTTAAATTGATTCTTTCCCTATGTACCCAATTAGCAATTATGGTTTTCAGAGCCCAAAGGGAAAAGATGTGTGTTGGTGGAAAGAATCAAAGTGATTAAATACAAAAACTCAAAGACAAACGAAAACAAAAAAAGAACAAACCAACTTACCATTAACATGCTACAACCATTTTTGGTTTAATTATTCTAAACTTTTGTTTGATTTTATATAGGAAGTTCGCGTGTGTTTGCAAATTTTATACTTGACAGTGTCAGTTGACAGTGAGATGTTTAATTCTGTTCTTAACAGAAATTCGTCTCCCTTTGTCTCATTTTAGCTCATTGATCCTTGTATTTCCTCCCTCTAGGAAACTAGAACCTTCTCGTGCTTCTCATGTTTACTTTTAACTGAAAAGAGGATTTCATCAGGGTTCAATATTTAGTTCCCATTAATCGGTAGGGCTTCTAAGCCCTATTTTCTGTTTAATTATAAAGTTGCTATCTATAAAGAATGCCATCTAGAGATTGTTATACCTTTTCCTCTTGTTGGAATCCAATATGTTTCAAACTTAAGCCAAACAATTTCAAGGTGTATAAACTGAAGCATCATTAAGGGTCATGGAACCCATTGGCACAGAGTGAACTTTGAGCATTATTGATGTCATATTTAATCCAGACACCTAACTGGACCTGGCTGTGGTCCATATTTTACACACTTATTCGAAGAAAAATTTGCATGTTATCATTCTGGCTGAACTCACCAATTTTCAATACCAGTTTTCTTCCCCACCCTCTAACACACAAAAACGTGCAACTGGGCAGCCTCTGCCTCAGGGTAGCTGGAGTCCAGTCTAGAAAACGAGCACTAGGAGGAATGGAGTAAAAAGTTATATCGGTTTGCTGCAGCTGCTGTAACAAGGTGCCCCAGGCTAGAGGACTTGGACAACAGAGATATATTGTCTCACAGTTCTGGAGGCTACAAGTCTGAAATCAAGGTGCTGGCAGAGATGATTCCCTCTGAGGGCTGAGGAAAGAGTGGCTCCATGCCCCTTTCCTATTTTTGAGGCTTTGCAACCAGTCGCTGGTGTTCCTTGTCTTACCGATGCATCATTTAGATCTTTCATAACGTGCCTGTGGAGCTATATCCCCAGTGTGTCTTTCTCCAAGCTTCTTTTCATAAAGGCACCAGTCATTTTAGATTAGGGCCAACTCCAATGAACCCACTTTAACCTGACTACTGCTATAAAAGCCCCATTTCTAAATAAGGTCACATTCTGAGGTACTGGGAGTTCAAACTTCAATACATACCTACATGGAAGGACACATTTCAACCCCAAACACAAAGCAAACTATTTGATTTTTTCTGCTCCTAAGGATCAGCTGGGTGAAAATTTTAGTTATGACAGCAGAAGGAGACTGAATAGCTCTGATTTGAATAGGAAAACTATAACTACCTGATTTCCACTAATGCCTTGATCAAAAAGATTTATTATTAACTAACATTCATCAAAAATTTACTGTACGGTAGGCATTCTTTTAAGTGTTTTTCATATTCTTTTACACAGTCACACTCAGAGCTCATTGTAAAGAAGAGGGAACTAAAGACAAAGGTATGTAATTTGCCCAGGGTCACAGAGTTGGAGGAAGGGCCAAAATGAGATTCAGACACTGATTCTGGAGGCTCTGTTCTTAGCCACAATGGGAGACTGCAGTGAACCGATCTGCCTTCCAGGGAGGAGACTCTGTATTGGTTGAGCAATGAGTGGTCTCAAAGGTTTCCTGCTAGAGATTATGATCCACTAGTTCCATGTTTAAAAGGAGATTTTTCTACTGATTAACAGGAACTAAATATTGAACACTGATGAAATCCTCTTTTCAGTTAAAGGTATACAATGTAGATTTTGTCTGATTTATTTAGACCCTTAATTATATCAATTAATAAAAGTATAAGTAAAATGTGAATATCCAAAAGAACTCTACAGAAACCACTAAGTAAAGAACAAACAAAAAATGTTTAAAAAAGGTCCTTATAGTTTTGAATTTAAAATGCATTAAAATTGAGGAGAAAACAATGATATTTTAGTCTCTTTAGAGAACACAGGTAATAAAACTATTTTCAGAGGTGTTTAAATCACTTTCCTTTGCTGTGAAGGCAGCAGACTCAAGGCAAGAACACCAGAACCAGCAGGATCTTTGCTGGTTGTGAAAAGAATAATTCTCTTTGCTGCACTGAGAATTTTTTTCCCTACTGTGTGTAGTTCATTTGGAATCAGTCATGTAGAGATCATTTAAAAAAGCCTGTATAAAGAGATACTTGAAGACATTTCTTCAGAGGCAGGAAACCTCAAGACAGAATAACAGATGAGTTTCTAATGAAAGGGAGTTGGGAATTACCTAATTAGTACTTTCCAGAGATGTGGTAAGTGTGACACCGAGCCCTTTGTGAATCCAGGACTGAAAAGAAGGGAGCGTGCAGCTTCGGTAGTGAGCTTAGTAAGAAACATGGACACCAAAATAGCAGAAGTAGCAAAATATTTAGGCAAATCCATAAAGTAATAATGACTATTTCTTTATCTTATTTCAAGTGGTTTGTTCTTTTCTCCTTCTCTTAAACAATATTTATTATAAGCGTTTATATTAATCCCTGCATGGTGGTGGTGGTGGTGGTGGTGGTGATCTGTTTTGCCCTTATGCAAGTCAAAGAAACTACATTGAAACCCGACATCACAGTGTTCACAAACATTAGTGAGAAGAGTTCAGAAGCATGGCCTAGAAAAGAAAAAAGTATTTTAATAGACAAAGTAGGAGAAACACGTCAGTGTTAGGTGGGCAAGCTGGTAACAAACTCCACACAGGATGATTCAGGTTGGTAGAAGATCATAGATTACAACAGTGCATGAGAACCATGCTTTTGAAAATCCTGCAAAGAGAGGAAATTGCTTTGTCAAGTATTCAGGCAAACAGAAACCTGAAGATCTGTCAGCAATAAAGGAGCAGGCAAAGCAGCAGGAGGAAACAAAGCCTGACCATTAACAGAGAAAGTACTTGGTAAGTGTGGCAAAAGCCTCCTTTAGCCCAGAACTTATATTGGTTCCCTGTGGATCAGGAACTAATCTACAAGAATAGCTGGCCTAAGGCTTGTAGGTGGAGAGAATTAAAAACATTACATTAGCGAAACACTTGAGAAAAATATCTGTTTGCAAATATTTTTAAACAATAAGTAAAACACACTCTTTTTCATATGTTAGGCTCTCTTACCCTTTATCGAAAGGTATCATTTGAGTAGGGAAACAACTGCCGAGTTTCAAAAGACCATGTGCAATTGAGACGTTTGTTTTATGGGAAACATATTCTCAAACAGAAAACTGAAATGTAGGCTAAGACTCCTTCTTTCCATTCTGATCATTTCCCTGGGTGGACCTTCTTGGAGAGTGCTACGTCTTGGATGCTCTCTCAGCCTGAACCACACTGCAAGACAATTCGGGCTTCACTAGAGCTACATTCGCTTTTGTGCATGTTATCTTTAGTCACCAAGATTTGTCTCACTAAAGTAAGAAACTAATTCATTGTGATCTGCTTGCACGGAGAGGATAGAAGACTGATGACAATTTTGTGAAGGCAAGTACCTATGGATACTGCTTCTAAAAAAGAAATGTAAAGCAGATGAGATTGGGCACATTCGGGGTGGGAAGTGGGGATGGCTGGGGTACGGGGGTGGGTGGGTGGGGAAATGGAGACAACTGTACTTGA
>PVKM010001959.1:0-70237 GCA_004027735.1 Carollia perspicillata
GCACAGAACTCCTAAAACCCACTGAAAATGGTAAAAGCAGCAAAGGTGTCTCTTGTTATGTTAATGAGGTGACTTATGGTCCTTATCTAGAATGCACACTGGTTACCTGGAGAACCAAATATGTGATTATAAGATCAGAACTTCAGCCCTACTCCCCTGATCTTCAGGGAGGGAAAAGGGCCTGGAGGTTGAATCATCTCCAATGGCCAGTGATTTAATCAACATGCTTATGTAATGAATCCTACAGAAACACCCAAAAGAATGGCTTGGAAGAGCTTCTGGGTTGGTGAACATATGGAGATGTTGGGAGGGTGGCAAGCTCAGAGGGACGTGGAAGCTCTGTACCCCCTTCCTACATACCTTGCCCTGTGCATCTCTCCCATCGGGCTGTTTCAAGTATTATCTTGTTACAATAAACCAGTCCTTTAGTAAGTCAATTTTTCTCTTGAGTTGTGTGAGCTGCTCTAGAAAATTAATTGAATCCAGGAAGGGGTCGTGGGAACCTCCCACCTATAGCCAGTCAGTCAGATGCACAGGTGGCAACCTAGACGTGAAATTGGCATCTAAAGTTGGGGGAGGAGGCAGTCTGGTAGGACTGAGCCATTAATCTGTGGGTAATGCTATCTTAATGCTATCTCTGGGTAAACAGTGTCAGAACTAAGCGAATTGTAGGACACTCGGCAGGTGTTGCAGAATTGCTTGATGTGGAGAAAAACAAAACATATATCCAAACTGGTTACTAGAACCATTTTAGGAAGGAAGGAGAGAGAAGGAAATAGGACAGGTGGAGAGAAGGCAAGAAAGGAGAAAGGAGGGTCTCTCCCGCACACAAGAAGGGTACGTGTGGATTGAGCTGAGAAGTGCCAAGGAAGGAATGGAGGAAAGAGTGGCCCGTGCCCTGAGCTAAAATGCAAATGGGAAGAGAGAGAGAGAGAAACTCCCCAGAGAGCAGGCTTAGAGATGGAATTTTCTTCAGACTTTTGCATTCATTCCTGCTGCGATAAATTCAAGGTACAATTCTTACAAATTTGAAATGCGCCTTTCTTAAAATCCACTCAAATCTGACAGTTATCAGATGTATTGAAAACAACAGTTTTTCAGAGATTAAAAAGAGAGAAAGTTTAATATGCCTGCACTCTTTCCCTTCTTCCTAAACACGGTTGCACAAAATCTGCCTGTCCCCTGAGTTTAGCAAGCCGAGGTCCTTTTAAAATACTATCTGAATTCTCGTGAATATTCGCAGATGAAAAAGCATTTGCTTCCCAATCCATGGTATTCTGCAAAGGTGGGTTTTAATTTCCGAAAAGACAAAGCCCAAAGAAAAAGAAAATGCATATCTTCATGCACTTAAGAACTATAATATTACTTAGATGGTGAAGTTTTATTCTGATAAATGACTGTCAATTATGATTAATATTCTCCTTATAATTAATTCAAAATCTTATTAAAATCAAAGTTTTATAACTTTACATATAACCACACCGCCTGTGTCAGGATAGAGAATACGCCTTGTCATTAATTTTACCTGTATCATTTCTCAGTTCTCAAAAAAGGCAATAAAAGATACCTCCTTGAAAATCAGCAATGCCGGGCCACCCTCATCTCCATAATGACACAATTTCCAATTCACGCCTCATTTTCATTAATGTTTCTGGCCATAAATTTTTAAGCATATGATAAAAAATTTCTGAAGCGGCATAAAACTAACATGAAGAGGGAGTTCATTAGCATGTGACCCTAATTAGAAATTCCATATTAACTTCCCATTTCTACTTGTGCATATCCAATAACATCACATCTCTATTCTGGACCTGCTTCACCTTGTTGGGAAGAAAGATTTCTTTGGATTGTTTAATTCTCTGGCTTTATTTTTTAAACGATCCATGTGTTTCCTCTGTTACTGAATAAGTCAACAGACAATTGTATCACAGAACGCCTTTTGTGTCACAAATTATCCGGAAGAATTTCGAGAAGCTCCTTGCCCAAAGCTTTATTAATGATACCAGATCATAAAAGCGGGGGGAGGGGGGAGAAATATGCTGACTCTGCCTCTTTTCTAATGTTGGGTGATAAAAATGCTACTTCAGGATTCAGAAGGTTAAGTTCTAATGTGTATTTTGAATAGAGTGTGTTGGAATAATTGCCTCATAAAGCAAAGCATTGCCCGCCTGCTAATGGCTACATAGTGCCGGGCTCAGCAAAGACAGCCAAGCTTACTGGAAAAAATGCTGTGCCTCAACTTTTGTAGCCCTCCCATATTAAGTTAACTTTCCCTCCCTTTGTGTTTCAAAAAAAAGTATAAAATCCCATCCCCCGTTTTGCAGCTCAGCCTTTAAGATCAGTGAAAGCTATCCTCCCAAGGCGGCCCCTGGATGAACCATGACTCCCTACATCTTCACCCCTGCCTGCCCCTCCTACACAGTGCTTGGGATGGTTTTTTTGTAACCAACCGAACTGCTGCAGGTAATGCTGTGTGACTTCTGAGACTAGGTCAAAAGAAGTCTTGCAGCTTCCACATGAGTTCCTTGGAACATGCACTCTGGAGAAAGTCAGGCACCATTCACAGGATCTGAAGCCACCGCCCTATGAGAAAGCCCAAGTTATCAACACAGAGAGGTGACGTGAAAAGAGAGATGACTGGCCGTCCGTGAGTTGCTCTAGCCAACACAGCCCAGAGGCCAAACAATTGAGAAAAGGAGCCACCTTGGAGCCCATTCAAACCCTCCAATGACTCCAGCCCCAGCTGCTTTCTGATTGCAACCACATGAGACCCCAAGCTAGAACTGCCCACCTGCATCCATGAAAGATAACACAGAATTAGTTTAAAGCTGCTACATAACAATATTTTGATAGGATGCACTAGATGAAACTAAACATCCTTCTATAACTAGCAGGTAGGGAAGGGAGACTTTTGATTACTCACCTCTATCTCCTACACCTGAGCAGAGGCACAATCCAAAATTGCCCCTGTTATTCCTTGGTCTTCTATTCTGCTTCCCCACTCTGTGTTCACACCTCAGTTAGAGTCTTGCATAGTCTTTCTTTGAGATGTAAGAAAGTCCTGCATGTGGCTTCCTCATGACAAATACAAGAGCAACTAGAAGAAAATAGAGTCTGCTCATTCCTCTCTTGAGGCCAATCTGGACACAGAAGAATTGAATGCCAAAGGACTCGGGGTGGGGAGATAATTGATATAGGAGATGACAAATGAGAAAACCACAGCAAGACATCATAAAAACTCATTACCCACCTCCTTAAATGCCACTGTTCCCAGCCAAGACCCCTCTCCTCCACCTCTCCCAAAACTCTGCTGGTCCTGTGTCTTTGCAGGTTCTCCTGTGCACACTTCTCAGCCCTGTCCTCACTTTCTCCACCTGTTCACTGATTTAGCAATTTAGCCAGCCCCTCCTCACAACCTTGCCTCTGCAGCCCTCACTCAGGTTTGCCAAACAAAGCCAAGGTAACTAGTTTAATCAAAAAAGTGCCCTTACCCTCATTAACAAAAGGATATGTGGTGGAAAAGGATGGCAAATACTGTTATTTCTCTCTCCAACTGCTGTCACATGAGGAATAGAACCTTACATTGAGACACACAGCTGCTAAAATTGTCCTTTGAAAAAGCAAGCACTGAGCTGAGCCAGTTCCATGAGGTTCACACTTTGCTTGAGCGTGATCATTTTAAAGACCTTTAACCAGTGGGATGTAGAAACAAAACCTCATAATATTAATCAATTAGTACAGAATGCAGAGGGTTGTCTGTGTGTGTATGCACTGGGAGGGTTGAAAGGTGAAGGAGGGAAAGAATAATTTATTGACAACTTGCTATTGGGATATCCCATATTAAACTTCATCATTAAAGCAGCCCTGCAAGGTTGGAATAATCAGCCTTTCTGGCTTGATAGATGAGGACATCAGGATTCAGGGAGAAGAGGTGACTCACTCCAGGTTATAAAGCTGGCAACGATATAAGTGGGGTTTGAACTCCTTCTACCTGCCTCTGAATTTGGCTCCCAAATCAGGCCATGCTTTCACATGTTTTGGAAAGCCTGTTACCTGGGTGCGGCCCCACATCTAAGAGTAGGCTAGGGAGTCAGCACTCAGAGCAAACTCCCCTGATTAACTAGATGAATGTTGGAGAACCACCTCAGAAAAGTCTTCCCTCTCTGGACCTCAATTTCCCCACCTCCAAAATGAGGTGGTCGTGGAAGGCTATTCCTTAAGATCTAGGATTATAATTAACATTGTACAGGGAGGACAAAAGGTGAAGATTCTGCTAGCCAAGGGTTGTATGCTAACTATCACATTTTTTAATTAAAAAAATAAATAGTTCAACAAAATTATGTTTTATATGGAAGTTTGATCCTGCCTGACAATTTATAGTCATGTAATTTTTAAAAAAGCCAAGGGAAGGGGACAGAATTATTCAAAAGACATGTATGAATGATCCATGGAAATGGACAATGGTGCAGGAATCAACTGTGGGAGTCAGGGGTGAGCTGGACAGATGAGGCCAAAGGGGGAAAAATTAGGGCAACTGTAACAGAATAAACTAGAATGAAAACAAACAAACAAATACATACATAAAAATGACAACTGCTAAATGCAAAAAGCCACACATCTACGCATTCTGGAACTGCCAATGAATGGGGCCAAGTCATTGTAAATATAAATCACTCCTTTGACCTTAAAATGCTGTAAATAAGCAAGTCTCTGTGTCAGACTGGGGAAGATGACCAGAATCACTCCACTGATTTGCCATGTAGCACCTTCAAAATTAACACCGTTTATCTGCCACTTTCTTTTCACATAAATGTGTGACTAACTTTTTGACTTCAAAATAAATCACAGCTACTCAGATTTAAAATCCAACTTCAAAAATGCCTGCAAAGGTAACTGACACTTCAGGCGTCATCTGTTTCTTTGTGTTAGAGCCTTGTTGACAGAGAAATGTCATTTCTCCCTTGTTGTCCTTTGAGTGATATGTGGACTTCGATCAATATCTTGTCTTGAATTTTGAGTAAAACCTATCAGATTTGTAAAAATGTAAACACGTTTATCAATTATAGGTTACTCTTCTGTCTTAAGAGGGATATAATTGTGAGGAAAAAAACTTTACTTAAACGATTGGTCTTGGCCACCAATGTGCAAAAACAGATTCAATTAATCCTTTAAACAATTGTTCTTCTCTGTTATGAATATTAATTGCAAACTAGATTGAAATCTTGAATCTATAAACCTATAAAATCAATCACCATCCTTTATTTACATAAAAATATATGTGTTGTGGTACATGAGTGTGTACATGTTTGCATGTGTGCTTAGCATGCTTATGAAGAATGGTGTGGTCTCTATGTTAAAAGTTATTAAATTAGTCCAGTGTAGGGTAAGTAAAGGCAGTCTGGCTTCCTCATCCAGGTGTTTGGGTAACTAAGGGAAGTAGTATTCCCATAGCCTTGGAGGGGCCTGATAAGTAGTGTTCTCATAGCCTTGAGACTGGGTCCTATAAACTCTTCCCATAACATGAAGTGGGCTCACACACACAGAATTATGCTATGTTATATAATTTTCTGGCACGTTGCCAGCTTAGTTTACCTCTAGTACTTAAGCAAGTAGGGGCTTCCCACTACAGATATGCAATTTGCAGGGTGTGTGGCTCGCCCATCCGTGAATAAAGGTATGTCAAGCCTGACCTGTGCATTTTTTCCATCTCCCTGAAGCTAGAGTGGACCTGCCTGGCCTTGACAGGCCGCAATATGTCCTGGCTGGTGTGGCTCAGGGGATTGACTGCCATCCTGTGAATCAGAGGGTTGCTGGTTTGATTCCTAGTCAGGGCACATGCCTGGATTTTGAGCCAGGTTCTCAGTAGGGGGCACATGAGAGGCAACCGCACAAAAGAGGGAGAGGGTTCCTCTCCCTCTCTTTCTCCCTCCGTTCCCCTCTCTAAAAATAAATAAATAAAATCTTGAAAAATAATAAAATAAAGTTTAAAAAAGTTATTACATTATTTGTGGTAGATCCTCCTTAGATCTTAAAGTAGTTGTTTTATTTTTCTTCTATTTATTTAAACTTAAGGATTCATTTCAAGAAAGTGTTTCATGGATATATACATATCCAGCTTAGCAAACTGTAAAGGAACTTTAATGGTTATATTTTTTTCCAATTAAAAGAAGCATATACCTTAGTTTACACCAATTAGGAGGTCTTCACAAAACATTTTAACTTTTATGACTTGGTTTTTCTGCCCACCTACAGAATTGAAATAACAAAGCGTAATATATATTTGCAGGCTAGCTGAGGATATTCTATCAATCCTACTCTAAGTTTAGTTTCCAGTTGGCCTAAATTAACAACTTTTTTCAAAAGTAGACTTTCTTTTTTTGTACATGTAAATAAAGAGAATTTCTTTAGATTCCTTCTAGGATCAGGAGAGCTTTTACCTTTAGTTTGTCTTTTTTAGGACCAGGAATCTACAGAAGTGAAAACAAGGGTTCTTTCTTGTAAAAGACAGCAGGTAAGGATTTCTCTACCATGTTGATGATGCCCAGTAGACATCTGGGGAAATGTCAAATGAGGCACATGACAACAGTTTCCAGAAAGATAAATGTATGTGAATGTGATTAACCACATATGGAAGATCATCTTCTTCAATAGCAACTACAGTATTTGTAGTTGCTCTGCTGTGTATTCTTCCATAATGTTTCCCCTCCCCCACCAAGAAGTAGAGTCCAAAGAACCTTCAGTTCAGGTGAATCTGTTTCCTCCTCATTGAATCTATGTGGTGAAAGTGATTCACACATAAGACGCCGTCTCTCCACCACAATGGAGATCATGTATGGAGATGACACAGAGAGACGGAGAGCTCTGAGTAGTCTTAGCTATTTCAACAATGATATAGAGTGAATGTTTGTATCTCCTCCAAATTTATATATTAAAACCTAACTTCCAATGTGAAGAGGTGGGGCCCTTTGGGGGTGATTAGGTCATGATGGTGGAGCTCCCATAAAAGGCATTAGTGCCCTTATAAAAGAGACCCAGAGAGCTCCCTTGCCCCTTCCACCATGGGAGCACACAATGAGAAGATGGCTGTTTATGAACCAGGAACTGGGTCTCACCAAACATGAACCTGCCGCAGCCATGATCTTGAACTTCCAGCCTTCTGAATTGTAAGAAATTGATTTCTGTTGTGTATAAGCCACCCAGTCTGTAGTATTCTGCTATAGCAGCCCAAATGGACTAAGACAAGCCCCTATTTTCAGAGTCTTCTCAGCTCAGGAATGCAACTAAGGAGTCTTCAAAACAACCCCAGACCCAGCTGCTCTCTCTGGAATCACTAGGATAGTTTTGAGTAAGAACTGTCTACTTGAGCTGACCCCAATAGTCAGATTCTTGAGCAAAATTAAGTGAATGTTGTTATTTTAAGCCACTATTTTAGGGCAGTTTGTTAAGCAGCAGTATTTAGCTGTCACACCTTAAAATAATAATGAAAGGTCACCCCAGTTTCCAGTCTATAGGCAGCCGAATCAGATCCTTTAGAAAGATGAGTGACTCTATTATGCTTCATTTATTCTCACAGCTTTTTTCTACTGGCTCAAACAAAAAAGTTGAAATAGGGAATAGACTCACTGACATCTGTGGTGATAGAGACCTTCTGTCCTGGTATTAAATGAAAGCCATCTACCTGAGTTTTATGGTTCCATGCAACTTTCCGTTTGTCTACAATAGCAATTTCCTGGGGTAGCTGTGCAAAGCCACACTCTTTTTTCATTATGCAGCTCAGCCTGCAATTTGCTTCTTCCTGCATTATTGGGAGAGATGCAGAGCTTCTACAAGGTACATAGCACCTGGATGTCTATTGTATTATCTCAGTGTTATAGAAATAAGTCTCCTAACTCACATAAAATTTCTAAGACAGAGGGGGAAAATGACAAATGCATTCACTGTTTGTTCAGCTTCAATCCAATCAAGTCATCAAACATTCATTGAACATCTACTCTGTTTCAGGCACTAGGGAGGGGACACTGAACACCTGAGTCATTACTCTTGTTCTCAGAATGCATGCTGTATAATGAGTAAGAAGTAGTGGGTGATGGGTAGGAGGACAGGCATCTAAACAAGTAACTGTGACTCAGTGGGGTAATGTAATGGATGTGTACAGGAAATTATTAGATGCACAGGAGTGTCTGGGCCTGCTTAGGTAAAGGTGGATGTGTAGGAAGAATTCGACCAAAGAAGAGTATTGAGACAGCTTTATAGAAAGAATAATTCAGAGCAGGTGAGAATAGCATTTCTTCCAGTTATGACTTGAGCACAGACAGAAAGATGAAGGAGGAAATGGAAGATGTTCGTTTTATGCACTGAGTTGTGTCCCTCCCAAAATTCATGAGTTGAAGCCCTAATGCCCAATGTGACTGTCTTTGGATATAGGACCTTTAAGGAGGTAATTAAAGTGAAGGCACAAGGGTGAGGCCCTAATCCCATGAAAGTAGTGTCCTTATAAGAAGAGGAAGAGACACCAGGGATGTGTGTGTAGAGAAAAGGCCATGTGAGGACACAGCAGGAAGGTGGTCCTTCCACGTATGGGAGGATTCCTCTCCTCTCACTTCTCTTCTGGCTTTATTTAAACACATCCTTACATTCTTCCTAAGAACATATGTTCCCAGACGGTTGAAATAAGGCCAGTTGAAGACAGAAGCTTCATTCTCCCATCTGTTCCTTCTCTTAGGGAACCACTGAGAGTGATTAAGATTCAAAAGGCTCAGGTTGCAAATTTGCACCCTGGTGTCTTATCTCTTACAGACAGTTAAATCATGTTCCACTAGGGGAAGGGTGACCTTATTTCAGAATAAAGACAAAAAATAAATAAAAAGATTAGCCTTAGACTCAGCATTTTGTCAGATTCCTAAAAGACAGCCAGAGGGCTCCTGCAGTTTTAACCTCTGTCCGCTACACTAAGAATTGCAATCACAGCTGGCATTATTGAATCATTACCATGTGCCAGGTAATGTGCTAAGAGTTTAGCGTCTCATAAAATCCTCAAAACTGCTCTCTAAATGGGCATCGCCATTATTGTCTCAGATGAAAAGCCTGAGGCAAAAGTAGCTTAAATCGCTTGCTCAAGGCAACACAAGTAGGACTGGTCGAGCTGAGATTCAAATGCCATTTTGGTGGCTCCAAAACCCAAACCCAAATAATAATGTTTCTAGGTTTTTGGAGACCAAGTTTCAAATGCAAGGAGCCTATAGGGAGGATAGGTTTCATGAGCACTAACCAGTAAACTTGGATGATAGTAGTAAAACAGGGAGGGGAAGACGAGCTATACAAGCCCACTATCAAGCAGGATGACATTGTGAGTGAAGCTTATTTCCACCAGAGAACACAGGGAGTTAGTGTAGAATGCATGCTTTACAGCTCCAATAACTGATATACGGCTAGAATTGGGCCAGCTGGACAAATCCAGTCCACTGCTTGTTTTTGTAAATAGTTTTATTGGAACACAGCACACCCATATGTTACTGTTCATGTCTGCTTTCAGGCTGCAAGGGTAGATCTGAGTAGTTGCAACAGAGATCATATATGGCCCCCAAGTCCTACACAATTTACTATATCTGATCCTTTACTGAAAATACTTGCAACTCCTGAGAGGTAAGGAAGCAGGGATATTTATATACTAAATCCTGAGTCTTACATTGAAGGTTACTGAGAGAAGTGTGCTCTAAATCTCTGGCGCTTCCAACCTCACATCTGTGTGGACAGAGCTGGTCCTAAAAAAACCTCAAACCAAGAGGCTCATGTAGAAGTCAAAACAGACTGCCTTGAAATAGTAAATGCTTTCTTGATGTAGGACAGGTGGGAACTAACAGCCTATGTTACAAAGGCAATCTTGAAAGTTGGAAACTGGTTGCCCATGAGCTGTAGATTTGCTTGTTTAACCATATAGTGTTTTCCAAAACCATGACTTAGTAGATTTTCCATTTAAAAAATCCAAATATCTAGCCTTTCTTTAAAAATAAAATAAACTTGGCTCCATTGGGCCTACGTTGCTGTACAAACATTTAGAAATGGCACGCACTGTCCCGGTCATTAACTGATCAGCCTTGGCTGACTATATTAACTGCCTGATCCTCGGTAAGCACCTGAGTTTGAGACCCCTGGTATACACATTATCACTATCATAATAGGCTAAGAGAGGTTACATGACTGACCCAAGGACAGGTGGCAAGTAAGTGGCTGAGCCAGAACTTTGCTGCGAATTTGCTTTCCTAAGCAGTCTGCGGTCACAGCTCTCTTTTGTCCACACTCTCATCCCTACTTACTACACCTGCACCTCTGCCTGACCCCAGTAAAAGATCTTTGGGTGCAGAGCTGGCCTCTGCTCTGTCCTCTCAAAGCCTGAATAATGCATTAGAACACGGGATACAGAATGTTAAGATAAGAATAAATGCTGCCAAAAGTCATGACCCTCTTCACCCAGGAGGAGAAAAGACTACTCGATACAGTAGTCAGCCACTTCTCTGCCTGCCCTCATTCTTGTGGACAGAATAGCTGAGAGCTGCAAATTCATACCCACCCGGGAATCAGCCATCACCAATCAATTGGAGTTGTTAATTGCAGTCTGACAAATCATAGCCAAAGCCTTCTATCCCTCGGGGTGTTTTTTTTTTTTCAGTTTGCATGGATGAGATACTCCCATACAAGGTAGCTATGATATTGGGGTTTATCTAAGTATACGAGTACAAAAGGACAGAAAGGATGCACAGGAAACTGTGTATGAGCCATGGAAACTGTGTGGGGGTTCTTGCACTCTTGAGACTGAGAAATACAGCCAGACCCCTTAGAAAAACTGGATAGTGGCTTTTTGGTTGTTGTTGTATTTGTGTAATGAAATGTTGTTACTTTATTTAATGTATTTTTAATGAAAAGTAAAAAACTGGGAGATTACATTTAAAAATAACATATATGACAAGTCTTTTACCCACATGCCTTTCTTTCCCTTCTTTTTTCTTTTGTTGTTGTTCATGTCCAGTCGTTTCCATTTCGAACCTGAGATCTAGGAGAACCCATGTCTCCAGGCATGCATTTCCTAAAAGAAGACCTCCAAAATGCACCAACCAGAATGTGAGGACTTGTTTTTGCTTTTACTGCTGTCACTCAGATCCAAGCCATCATCACCTATGAGGAGGTGAGAGAAGCAGGATAGAGGAGGGAAGGAGCCAGCAAGGATGTAGCCTCAGGTAGAGTGCAGTCTTGGCTAATGCATAGGTTGGGGGCTTTGTAGTCAAGTGCTCTGCACAGTTTTGCCTTAAGACAAAAGGCCTAGCCTTTTGCACCTGGATCAGTCACTGAATGCTGGTTGCCCCTCTGGGAAGGGGAAGGTTTTACCTCTTAGGAAAAGAAAGTCAAAACCATTTGACCAAGGGCAGTTCTGTGGAGAGGGAGCAGCTGGAAACTATTAGCAAGTGATAAGAACTGCAGGTGGGGGATGGGTACACCAGCTCAGTACAGGGATCTGACCTGGGCACCAAGAGCATCTAGTATAAAGGCATTCAGGGGTCTTATTTCCAGCTTCCTCATTTGGGTCCTGAATGAAAGGAGATTTGGGGAATCAAGTTGCCTTTGTTCTGCTATGAAACATCTCCCAAAGGTGCAAGGTAATTTCGAGTTTCCTCCTTGAATCTGGACAGTGAGCCGGGGCTGTCCTTCAAAATGCCCACCCAGAAGAACTGTCCTCCCCTCAAAACCCATTCAAAATCAGCTATCTTCCCTGATAGTGACTTGGAAATGATATAACAAATGTTTTAATCGTAACAATTTTCCCCTGCTGGAGAGTCTTTTTCTCTCAAGAGAGTAGCCCTAATTAGTCACTAGCATTCTGGGATTCCTCAGTCTTATGCTTACATACAATTCAGACAACATCCCATTGTTCTCCTCTTCATCCCATCCAGCCTTCAATTCTGCCCTAGCATCTCCCCTACCCTTAAATGTCCACCATATCTTGATCACCAAGTGTCCTGGAGTGGAGATATTGTCAGCACAATTAAAGCTGATCCTGATCTGTTAGACCGTCCTTCTACAGAGTATACAGTTTCATCAGCATTTTGTCTCTTGGCATGGTTACCACTTTTTTCAGAACTACTATACCAAACTCATTTCTCTATACTCATCCATCATCCTTCCTTACTATCAGCCCTATTTCCACAATAGATCTACTTTATAGACAAACTCATGCTTATAACATCTGATAGGTATGTAGGGTGACAGAGGAGGCTTACTGGACAATTCTTAGAGGAGAACTGAGGAGAGTCCTTGCAAGAATTTCATGTCTATTGGGGGACATAGGCAAGAATCTTCAAGAAATTCACCAGCACAATTCCCAGCTAGCAAGGGAGAGAGGATCTAAGGTTTATGATGCTTCTACTGTACATTAGAAGATTTTCTTGCATAGTTAAAATTAGAAGTTTCCTGATTTTACAGGTGAGAAAACTGAGGTTGCACATCACCGAGTTTCTTGCTGGAAGCTACACTAATTTAGATAGATAGAAGATAGAGATAGATAGATAGATAGATAGATAGATAGATAGATAGATAGATAGATAGAGATCTTATTTGAACTCAGCTCTCTCTAGCTGCATAAACTGGGAGCTTCATGTTATATCACGTTTCCTCACACAACGGTGGGCCTACAGATCAGATAGCTGCAGTAGATATCCTTCAAAAGACAGTAATAGGAGAAAGGCTTATAAGATGATATTGTAAAGAGGATTTGATTATTGATTTAAATAGATACACATACAAATGCATGTATACCTACTGTCACTGTCGCTGTCTGGGAAGATGGCTCAATATTCCATTTTTTGGTTCTCTCCAAGAGAATGGATTAGATATAGGGAAATTTCATTACAGGTTCAAATAATTATTTTCCCCTCATCAATATTTACCTGAATTGTCATTGTCATCACCCACTCATCAGTTTTTGCTGTGTGGGCAGAGTGGAGATTAGAGGAGCTTTGGCTGATCCTGAATCATTAAGTTCCAGGAATTGTCTGAGGGGAAATGGCTTGTAGTGGAGCCTTTGTTTTGAAAGAGCTCACAGATTTCAGCTTGGTCACAGCAACTCACAGGGGCCCCTTCCCAAAGGGCCAGCAAGTGGGACCCATGCTCCAGCTCCCTCTCTTGCTTTTACCTTTTTAAAGTAAATGCTATGAATGGTATAAATTATGCAAACTTGAAATATTATCCATGCCATTTTACTGTCTCATTTAAACAGGAGTTTTGATTAAGTAATATATTTATGGAGTGGAATTCAGTAATAGACAGTAAATTACCAGGAGCCTTGACATTTGTCTTCCACCATCTACATGAAATCCTCTTAATGAAACCTCTAAAACTTGGTTTAAATTCCATGCAGAACAGAGTACATTCATTAACCTAGCTAAAAATAGATGTTTATGATATGTAGTAAGCATCTATATATCTATATCTATAGATATAGATATAGATATAGATATAGATATAGATATAGATATAGATATAGATATAGATATAGATATAGATATAGATATAGATATAGATATAGATATAATTAAGTAAAACCCTAAACCAAATTCTATAATATTTATGACTCTGGATAATTTATTTTCATTTCAAACAATTTGCCCAAAATAATGACTCATGTTATGTTTACGGCTGGGATGAAGGAAAGCTATGGTTTTCATACATAAAATTTCAAAACTTAATAGTTCAAATATATTTTTCTCCCATGAAAAGAGTATGCCAGTGGTGAGGAGGCCTGGGGTCTCACTTCACCTATGCCATTAACTGATGGTGTGACCTTGGTAGGTCACTAAATTTTTCTGGGCCAGAGTTCCTTCATCAGTAAGACAAGTGGAAAAGGACAAAACCCATTCTAGCACTAATGGTCCAGAGCTCCCCATATAAGAATGTAGATCTCCAAGAAAAGTAATGACAGTAACATAATAGAGCATTCCAGGACAAAAATCTCCATTTCCCTCTGCCTGTCCTTCAATCCACATGATAGCTCTAAAACACCTAGCTGGTTGTCCCCCCTCAAACAACCCCACCAAACAGTAGAATACACCCAGGAAAAGCTGGAAAGGAAACAAAGCAATGCTAATTGAGTGTCTGGTAATGCTAGAATGTTGGACTTGTACCTCATTCAACCCTTTCGGTATATCCCCATGTCATGGGTAGGGCTCAGAGATTTTAGGTGCCTCTAACAGTAACAACGAAGACAAGAAAAACAAACATGGCAACAGCAATAGTACTAAGCACATTTTCTGACCCCTTATGATTTTCCAGGTAATGTTTGAAGCACTTTATTTATGTATTTATTTTTAATCCTCACCCAAGGATGTGTTTACTGATTTTATAGAGAAAGGGGAAGAGAGACAGAGAGACATAGATCAGTTGCCTCCCAAATGCGCCGTGACAAGGGATTGAAGCCACAAGCTAGGTACATGCCCTGATCTGGGATTGAACCCGAAATATTTTGGTGTATGGGATGACACTCCAACCAACTGAGCCACACTGGCCAGGGCAACACTTTATTTTTCATTTAACATTCATGACAACACTATGTCATGAATTTAACATTATTTCCATTTTACTTATGAGGATACCAAAGAATAGAAAGGCTAAAAAGTTCTCCAGGAATCAGTGGTGGCTTTAAGAGTTTGCTGCTGCAAAAAAGGAGAAAACAGCATTTTCTTTCTATACTTTGTGTATTACCCTGTCTCTCCCCAGCCGATTGATGGATATATACACAAGAAATTAAAAAAAACAGGGGAGCAGATTGAATGTTGACCATATATAGCTCAGGGCAAGACAGAGTACTCCAAAACAATCTGAGAAGGTAAACTTGAGGTCAGGAGAAGGTCACTGGATGCCCACTGGGTAAAAGTGCGTCTCCCCAAACTTGTTCAACTGCATGTAGTGAATTCCTGATGATAAAAAAAAATTGTAACAACGACAGTGATGATTTAGACTGGTGTAGTGCTTTGAAAATGTTTTCATAGAAAGTAGTTATGTGCATATCATTTGATTCAGTGGAGTGATGACAAATTTGTTCCATCCTGAAGTCTATTTCTAGGTGATTGGTGGTTGTTAGAAACAGTGTGGAGAGAAGGGCTGTCTAATCATTAAAGCCACATTCAAACTCAATAACAAGGGAAATGACCTATTGGTGATGTCTACCACAGGTGCAGAAAAGCACTCAGGGCTCCATCCTACCTGTGATGCTCACAGCAACTCAGTGAGGGAGACAGGATATGTACTACTTTCCCCAGTTTTCTAGAAAAATTGAAGCTCAGAGAGATAAATGCTTCATCCATAGAATCAGTGAAAAAGAATTTGAGACAATATAGATCCTGAAGTTATTAACCCAACACACTTTCCCTTGTATAGTGATTCCAAAATTATGGAAGAAAGTTCCATTCAACTTGCTTTAATTTTAAGAGAACAATGCAGGGATTTTATATTTTCTGTGAAAATTTCAGTCTTCATAGAGTTCAAGTCTGTTAAATGGAGTTGATTGTGCAGCCCTAATGGGTCCAACACAGCCTGTGAAATGGATTTACAAGGAAGCAAATACAAGTTCAAGTGCCAATGATATATAAAGGAGCAAAGATCACAGCAACCCGTTACTCAGCTCCAAACTTGATATAATATAGCTCCCTGGAAAGACAACATGTGTTTGGTATTATATCTAATTGTTTGACACTTTGGACTTGCAGACAAACTCAATTATTTTAAGACCAGGTAGATATGTGAAGAACCAACCCTGAACAATCCTGGACAAATGTTACTTCCTGTCACGGTTTGAGTGTAGGCACACTTAGAATTTTCATGATGGAATTGGCACCAGGTACATTTCCCAACAGAAGGGAGCACTACGGGATGTGGCAAAAGTAGGTTTACAGTTCTTCCTATGGAAAAGAATACAGTGGTTAATAAATGATAATGCAAGAATAAACTCTGGGGTTCATGTGCTCACAACTGTAAACCCATTTTCACCCCACCCTGCACACATATTTGTAACCAACCTGGGATTTATAAAACAATGGCCAATCACAGCAACGAAAATTATATTCTATAACAGGGAAGAAAAGTCTCACCTTTTTTTAACCATGAACTTAAGTAGTTCAAGATGCCCACAAGTAGATTCCTTTTTCAAGGTGTCTGAGCACAGTCTTTTCAGACAGGCAAGTAAGCAGAAGCCCTGAGATCCCAGTATCACTTGTTAGCCAGATCCCATTTCCACCAACAGCTGGATAGTCAATGCTTCCAAAACTCAAAAATAGTAAAGCCCATATTAATGAACCTTTCCTAAAGTAAATCCAATGTACTTTATACAGCTTCCACTAGCCAAATAGGATGGCCAGATATTTCCTCAAGAAATCACCATGTTTAAATTCTTATATTTTAGAAATACATGGTAAAATATCGACCAAAAGGTGATCTGCTTTAAAAAGAAAATGATCTGCATGTGGGGTGGTTGGAAGGGTTGGCAGAGAATGGGGATAGAAAAGAAACAACCTGGTCATTTGTTGGTAAGTGTGGAATCTGGATGATGGGTATATGGCAATTCATTACATGACTCTCTCTAATTTTTTTATAGATGTATTTGGAATTTTCCAGAATAAAAGGTTAGGAAAATATCATGTTTTTAGGTGACACTGAAAAGGAAACATTATTGGCTGGTGGGTCTTGAGAATTTCAGAGACCAGATTAAAATCAACTCCAAAAGCATCTTTTCTAGGCATTATATGCTGTAAAGTGGCCAACTTTTTATCAGCTTTGCATTATCAGTAGAAGATGGAATTAACAATTTAGTATTTGCCAGATTCATATCCTATCTCTGTGTGGTTTTTAATAATCAATTTGATGTTATCCTCTCTGAGACTACGTTGCTGTATCTATAAAATGGGAGTAATGGGTCCCCCTTACCTTATAGTGCTACCATATACATTTTACATGCATGTCAAGTGCTTGGACCAGAGTATCCAGGAGGTGATTAAGCATTAAAAATGTAGCTGTTAATATCATTTCCAGATCATGTCCCATTATAACTCATAGCCAGGAGCTAATCAATATTGGCTGAAGGAAGAAAGTAATAATAACAGGAGGAATACTAAAAAATTGTAACCAATCAGGTGTTATTTGAATTTCATGAAGTCACAGAAAATATTTTGTTTCAGTTTGGGCATCCTATCATTGGGAGTCAGTTCAAAAACTTGGTAATTAAAACAAATATCTTGAATTTTCAACAAACTTAGTGGCATAAAACGGAAGGCAATTACTCAACTCTGATTTAGGCTTAATATGCAGCATGCCTTAATTTATTCTAATTTAATATTCAAAAGAATATCCTTAAGGTAATATCCTTCCACAGCTCGCAATGACTGCTACACACCAAATTAAGGCCAGCACCATCAGGTGCATGAGAACTGAACCCCCAGAGCAGGAAGCAAACTTCAGATCTCAGGAAACGCTGGGAGCCAGCCTGATACAGGCAGAACACCCTTGTGTATTGAGAAGACACCCCCTTGCCTTTATTCAAACTTAGCTCATTAACCCCCAGATATGCAATCAGTGCCTGAGTGTAAGTAAAGCAGACATATTTACACGTTGGCGCAGATTGGTCCCCAGTCACACACACCCAAGGGTCCCATTAGCAGCTGATGTACGGGATGACATCCCTGCTGTCTAGGATCTCTACCAGAGATACCCTAGCCCAGAGAATCCTGCACGTGCTTGTGGCAGGCCTCGGAGGCAAGCCCACTCTCCACTTGCCAACCCACCCAGCCTCTTCTTCTCCAAGGTATTTTCCAACCTTCCAGTTAAGACAAGGCAGACATCTCACTTAGCTGCCACTTTGATTCTCAGAATTGCTAATCACCTTTGATAAAGCAGGTCAAACTCAGGAATAAGATCTCAGCAATCTGTGGTGTGTGGTTTATGTGTGTGTATACTACATGTATGCTGGTGATAAACTATGAATCTTCAATTATTCAAAAATGGCAGATGATTATACTGTCTGTATGTATTGACTGAGTGTATGATGTTATCTATGGCTGTGAGAAAAAATAACCCAAAACTTGTAGTGGCTCAAAACAATAGTAATCACTCATCATCTCATAGTTTCTGTGTGTCAGGAATTCAGATAGAACACAGCAGAGGCAGATGGTCTTTGCCCCACCGTGTCAGGGGGTCATGAGTAGAAGATTGGAACACGGAGGGCGGGGGTGAAATGAGGGCTGGAATCATCTGGGCATTGGGTTGAGCCTGGAGGATCTGCTGCCAGGGTGTCTTCTGTGATGAGCACGTTAGTACTGGTCTGGTCGTTGGCTGGAGGCCTCAGTTGCTCCTCCCATGGCCTTTCCAGGGTCTGCCTGAGCAATAGGCATCTGTCTTCTAACAGTTTTCCTAGATACCAAGGCGATAACACATTTCTCAATTTCTATTAATACCTTTCTTTTTTAAATAGTGTTTTTGAATTGTGCAACAGACATAACATCGTATTTACCATTTTATCCATTTCTAAATGTACAGCTTTACAATATCAAGCATGTTCACACTGGTGTACAACCATCACCATCACCCATTCCAGAACTTTTTTCATTTTGTAAAACTCAAACTCTATACTCATTTAACAACTCCTCATCCCAGCTTCTCCCAGTCCCCAATAACCACCATTCTACCTTCTATCTCCAGGAATTTGATTATTGCAGGTACACCACATAAATGGAATCATTCATTACCGTATTTGTCTTTTTGAGACTGGCTTATTTCCCTTACCATAATGTCTCCATAGTTCACCTCTGTTGGAAAATGCATCAGAATTTCCTTCCCTTTTATTATTTTTTAAGATTATTTATTTATTTATTTTTAGACAGAGCGGGAGGGAGGGAGAAAGAGAAGGAGAGAAACATCAATGTGTGGTTGCTTCTTGTGCACCCCCTACTGGGGACCTTGCCCACAACCCATGCATGTGCCCTGACTGGGAATTGAACCAGTGACCCTTTGGTTTGCAGGACAGTATACAATCTACTGAGCTACACCAGGACAGTGTACAATCTCTTCCTTCCAAAAAAGAAGGAGCCCTGAATGTAATGTATTTGTTTATTCACTGATGGACATCTGGGTTGGTTGAACCTTTTAAGCTATTGTGTAAAATTCTGCTGCACACATAGGAACTCTTTGAGATCCTGCTTTCAATTCTTTTGGGTGTATAATCAGAAGTGGAATTGGTGATTCATATGGTAATTTTTTTTGAGGAAACCCCATACTATTTACATTCCCACCAGCAGGGCGTGAGCATTCCAGTTTCTCCACATCTTTGGCAGCACTTAATTTCAGCTTGTCTTTGTTTTATAATAGCCATCCTAATAGGTATGAAGTGGAATCTCATGGTTTTAATTTGTATTTCCCTAGTGATTAATAATAATGAATGTCTTTTCCTGTGCTTAATGGCAATTTGCATATCTTCTTTGGAAAAACAAATATCTATTCTAGCCCTTTGCCCATTTTTTGAATCAAGTGGTTTGTTCTGTTGTTGTTGAGTTTTGGGAGTTTGCTATATAGTATTGAATATAAGTGACATTAATCCCTTGTCAGATATGTAGTAATGTCTCTTTTCTCCTCTTCATTTCCCTAGCACAGAGTGAGAGGCAGAAAAGAAACCCCTTGTCATTTAAAGGAGAACTGGCTGGAGGAGATTTGCATTGGAAGACAAGGACTGTGCAGGAGGCTGTAGAACAGGAGAGAGAGAGATCCCTCCGTGTTTCCCCCTGCACCTTCCCGGAAAGGTTGGGAAGAATCAGCTTGATTACCTACAAACCAGGGGTAAGAAACTCGCAGTGGGCATTTTCCACCACCTCATTTTCTGGTCCCCATAATAAGGGCTAAAGTAGCATTTAAAAAATGTAGGTCAGGATGAAAAGAGATTTAACTTTTAATGTTAGAATTAAAACAGCATGAGCAACTTCTTTGAGTACAATAAGAAAAGCTACAGGATATTCCATGAAACAATCATTTCTAACTATTTTCCTCTGCATTTCATAAATAATAAATGTGCTTAAAAAATAACCCCGTAGTACACATTCTCTAAAATACTAGTTATGCAAGCTAGATATAACTCTAAGAATCCCTAAATGTGAGAAAAATTGAATTTGGTCGTACTTTTTTTAAGCTAAAAATTAAATTTCCCCGGCACCATGCAGACCTTTTCCCTCACAGCTACAGTCATAACTGGATTTTTAAGCCTTCCGAAAACATTGTGGTTTGCAATAAAGCAAAACACTGTGTCAAAAACTGCTTAGAATACAGAAAAGCCCGCTTCGGATCTGTGCCAGAGGGCTGCTGTGTAGCTGGTGGAGCCATCAATATGGCATGTAGATTGTCATCTTGACAACTGTGACTTACTTGCCTTGGTATCCTAACCCCCTCGATATTCCTGTCACAAATTAAAAATGTGAGCTAAATCCCTTTCCAAGTTACCAAGAGGTATCTTTCCCAGCTTCCTGTCCCTAATTTAACCTCTAGCACTCATTTTTCTTCTCCATGATGACAATTAGGAGCCAACCAGTTGTAAGATCACCCTTGGCTTCCAAGAGTGGACTGTGTTTGCTCTGAAGGTAGCAGGGTGTCCGGGAGAAAAGATATGTTTAATGAAATATTGAGGGTTTGCGATGTGAGCCTGTGAGTAAAACACTAGAGTAGGGATTGGGGGAAACACTCTCCCTTCCTGGCTTCTCCCTAAGTCACTGGTGTCTGCTCACTTGGCACTTATGTATGTGTGCATGCGTGCAGGTCTGCTGCACTGTGAACATCTTTACTTCCCCATGACATGAGATGACATCTGCTTTGGGGACTCAAGGCCTAGCTATCTGACAATGGACGCTCCACTGGGCTGCATTTCTAAGTTTCTGTTGTGATGATGGTGGTTGCAGTAATAGTCCGCGTCTGATTTTTTTATTGTTATTAGGTTTTTTCTCTCTCTCTCCATTTAAAAAAATAGAGGAAAAGCAAATAATTTGAAATGATGAAACACACATACACAACAGTTACTGACTGGCAAACTTTGCACTTTTTCACTTCCTACTCTGACCTTGTGCTTCTTCAATTATTTGAGGGCTATTTTTGGAAGAATCACACATGAATGCAATGCCACTAGAGATCTTGGGGTTACAGAGCAGCTAACACATGGCTGATCCCAAGGAATTTATAATCTCCTTGGCCAACAAGGTTGCCCCAGATAAAATGATTAGGGAAGACAAGAGAGTGCATAATTAACACATTAAAATAGGATTGTTGCTGAGTTCAAGGTTCTTTCCTCAAGTGTGTCCTAAGTTCTGTGCTGCCAGTTTACCTTTCATTATTCTGTGATGGGGTGCAAAGCTTTTCCTTCTACCCTTCTTGGTTCTTCGGCTGGTCTAATCACCAAACTGACGTAAGACAAATAAACAAGAAAAACACTTACAAATCTCCTACATACAAGAGCCCCGTAAAGATATAAAAAGTCAAAGGCAGTTAGGCAACCCGTGCTTACATAACATCTTAAGTGAAGGTAGGAGTGTGGTGATGCAAGGGGAGGAAGGCCATTCACAGGAAGGCAGAGGAGCTGTCTGCAAAACAAAGGGTGCCTTGTTATGCAGATAGGTTTCTTAGGTATAAAGGTATCTCTGATAACAGGTCTCTTCCTCGTATAGGCCCCCTTTCCAATATAAATTTAGGCAGTTGAGGGGGAGGTAAAGAGCTTTTCCTGAATCTGCCGAATTTTGATTGCCTTTAACTGAAAATTATCCTCATGCCAAAAAGACAAACTTCGTGGTGGCAAAACCTGCAACTACCTCTGCTCCGAAAGTGCCACTTGCTAGCTCCAGAAATTAAGTCCCTCTCCTTTTTTCTCCCCTCCCTGTTCTTCCAGGTCCCCTCCACTCATCATCCAATGGTTCATAACCTTTGCTGTTGCTTTTAAAAATCCCAATGCCCAGAGAACTCCAGACCAATTAAACTAGAAACTCTGGGGGCAGTGCTCAGGCGTCAATCTTTTCTCACACTCCCCACACAGTGCCAGTGTGCAGCCAACGTGGAGAACCCTAATCACACACACTAAGAATTATGCCATCTGCTGAAGGGATTAAAAACAACAGAGTACCCAGCAGCTCCCAATCAGCTGGGGGTTCAACCAAAGTGGGGAAAAGCATAAATCGAGAGCAGCAATTTCCAGCCTTTTTCATCTCATGGCACGCATAATCACTAAAATTCTGCAGCACAACAAAAACACTTATCTAATTTTTTGCCGGTCTGACAGAGAAATAAAAACGACATATGATTTTGATTCATTTACACAGGACAGCCGTTGTTATGTTGGTTGTTGTCATTTTTTTATTTGACAGTTGAACAGAAAAGAGGTCAGTGCCCCTGAATAAATAAATAGTCAGGTATTGCATGTTTTCAAAATTCTTGCCATTTGAAAATTGCTGATCTAGAGCTCAGGGTGGGGATAAAGAACCATACCAGCAAAGCGGCTGCTCAGGGGGTCATTTTAGTAAATTGCAACTATTGTCACTAGTATTAGTAGTAGCATTAGATTATTATTTTGCACACCCAAATAATCTATTGTGGGATCCACAAAGCTTTTTTTTCCTTTAGAATTATGTTTCTGGCTCTCTAAATAGGCTCATTTGAGCAGACAAACATTTACCAGGAGACTTCACTATGCCAGCCCTGGTGAGGGCTCTGAGTTACAAACATAAATCAGGCCTCAACTTGCCCTCAAACTTTCCTCCCAGATTCAGGGAAACCAGGTGATGATTACTTTGAGCCCCTGCTGTATGTCAGGCACTGTTCTAGGCAGTGAGAATACAGCAGTGAACAAAAAGGAAGGAATCAAAAAAAAATTTTAAAGTATCTGCATTTGCTTGGATTGTTATGAAAAGAAAGGAAAAGTAGAAACATTTTAGAAGGATTAAGGCTACATTAATAACTTTACTTCCACTGGGGCATGGTAGGCTAGCAACATCAGTACAACTTGAGAACTTGTTAGAAATGCAAATTTTTGAGCCCCACTCAGGCCTATGGATTCAGAAATTCAGAGGGTGGGGCCTATCAAGTTTTCCGGGTGATTCTGGTACAAACTCAAGCATGAGAAACTCTGGTGTGGGAGGAGAGAAAGGGCTCTGGAATTAGGTATTCAAGGGTTAATAACAGTGGGTGGTGGGTGAGCAGCTGCTGCAAAAGCTGCCTAATAACCTGCCAGAGGCTTGGGGGAGGGAAGGAGGTGCAATCACATTCCAGAGACAACAAAAAACGCAGATTAGCATGTCCTGGGGGAATACCTGCAAGGAAGATGCTCCAAGTCTAAATGAAAAATAGAAATAAAAAAGAGCCACGAGGGTATTTATTTATTTATCTGTTTTTTTTTTTTTTTGTATTAGCATCGGATGGAGAGCTCTAGATTGAAATGCTACTTTTAAGAACTCAGGGGACCCAGAAGAATCATTTAAACGTTGAGGCCCTAAGATGTATATTCTCTTTTACCAGTTCTTAAAGGGAAGAAGAGCCAAGCGGCATCTTTACCTTAAATATGCACAGATGTTCCTTCAGACTACAAAGCTGTGTCTTCTACAACTTCAAGACAAAGAGAGTTCTTGGCTACCTGAGATGGAAGAATGTATAAATAAGCACACAACCTGCATTACCTTTCAAAAGCCTGAAAGAGTCCTTCCTGCTAGTTTCCAAAAGGTTCTCCAGGCCCACAGCCTCTAAGGCCACTGCAAATGTCATTAACTTCATCTACCTGCTGCATCTAAAATCTATGTTTGACCACAGAAAAATTCTGGCACCTGCCTCATGGTGAGGACTGCAAGGGAGGAGGAAATTTTATTCTACCTTTCCAGGTTCTTCTGGCTGCTCTAATACTTAAATTGACCTGAGAGAGATTAACAAGAGAAAAGAACCAAATTTAACTGCATACATAAATATGGGAACCCCATATACAGGAGATAGTCAGAGACCCCCACATACATGAGAGTTTCAGTGACTAGAAGTCATAAGGTACATATGACATTCGGAACTAAGGTTAAGATAAGTCATCTAGAGATTCAGAGGGGAGGAAGCGTATTGCCAGGCAATAAAGAAAAGAGATACTCAGTAATTAGAACTGTGCCCTGCCACACAGACACATCATAAAAAAGATTTTTTTCTGGCATTGACTCTTGTTATGGGCCCCCATTTGAATCATTTAAGGGAGAGGTAAAAGTTTCTTTTGAGCTGTCAGGGTCTTGAGTACTTTCAGCTCAAAATAACCCATCTGCCAGAGTAGCTTGTCTGTGGAAAGCCAGTTTGGAGCCCCGACAGGACCCAACAGAAACCCTCTGCACATGCAAATCTCAGTGTGCTGAGTTATGGGCAGTAGTGCATTTGGTAACCAGTTCAAGTTTGGTTTATGGACAGAGTGGAGAAATCTGACCTCTAAGACCATGAGTTTAAGAACTCCTTTAGGTTATTTATGCAAAAATGAATGAATGAATGAATGAATGAATGAATAAAACAGAAATAATGACCAAACAAAATTGCTTAGAGAAATAGAGATTTTTTTCATCATATAACTTCATGAGAAACTCACTGCAGATCATTTCACCTGGCTTATTTTATTTACATTTCCAAATAATCCTACCTACCCAGAGAAGATTCCCCATTCTATACCTGTCTGCCTGCATTTGTGTGTTTAAAATGAACCTTGATATACTTACTATCAAATACTTGATCAAACATAAGCCCTTAATACATTCTAGTCATTGTGCTAAGCCCTTTGTGACTAGTATTTCATTTATTGATGCCCCAAATGTTTACTGATTGCCTACTCTGTGCCAGTAATGGCTCTTTCTACTGAGGACCTACCAGTAAATAAAATATACCCAAACCCATGCCTTTATGAAACTAACACTCTGTATTTACTTATTATCACCTTTAATAAATCTTTAATAAGATTTACTTATTAAATCTTTGAGATAATAAGTAAATATAGAGTACTTTGATGATACATGTTATGGAGAAAAATGACTTAGGGAATGGTATGGAGATTGGAATATTTACATATTAAGGCCAAGAGGTAAGTGTTTGTATTAATTATAATATTTTGTAGGTAAAGAAATGAAAGCTCAAAGAGGTTAAATCATTTGCCTAGAGGGACACAGCTAGTTGGTGGCAGGACTTTTATTGGAATCCAAAGCATGATGCTTAACTATTAGGCTTTGATATCTGTGATACTGACCACTTCCCCAGCCCCTACTGCCTTAAAGGCTGGAAGGAAGTGATACAGGGTGCAGCCAAGAAGGGTCCCCCAAAAGGGATTTGGAATGGGGTCCAGAACTCATGGTGTCTAGGAAATATTGGAGAGACATATAAGATGTCCTCACCGCTTCCCCCCGACAGGAGTAAGTTGGGGGAAGGGACACATGGAGCAGGAACATGCAGGGCTGTTTTGTACAGCCACAGCCTTGCAGCTAATCCATGGCATGGTCATTTAACAGATCTATAGCCTTCGGTTGTTCGCTTAGATGTGTTAAATAGCTGTGGCCATGCTTGGAGCCAGGGGAATGGAAGTCACTTCCCCCCAAGATGTAACTGGGGGGCAGGTCTCCCAAGTTACAGTGCCTGGGTGGGAGCTTGGAGAGGATTGGCTCCATGACAAGGGGCCATACCTGCCCAGACTCACGATGGCAGCCCAGTAAAGCTGGAAGGATACAGGAATGCTGGCAGGTATAACTGATTGTAAGAGGAGTTGGAAATGGGGGTACAGAGGAATATTGGCGTGGGGATTTAAACCCAGACATGGCAGCCATTGAGGAAGAGCCTGGTGCTTTTGGCAGAGTGCATACCCCTTCACTGCTTTGGTGAAGAAAGGAAACAACCATGTGGTTTTGGCCAGAGTGCAGACCCCTGCAGCTTTGGTAGAAGGGGACCACACAGCTTCAGGGTGCTCCCTTTGGCCACCTGGCCTGGGAAACAGGAGAGACTTTGCCTGGAAAATGGATATGAAGAACTCTTGCCAGTAGACCAGGAGAAGGTGCCACATGGCTGTGGATTAATTAGAGGTCCTGCCTGGACAGTGACACAGCGGACAGTGGCAGGATCCTGGATCTCAGACTTCTGCTTCATTTCCTGAGTTACTATACCCTGAATTAGGGCAGGGGGAGATGGAAGTGCTGTGTGTGCACACATGCGCACACATGTCTGTGGGTATCTTAAAGGACTTTGATATTTTAATGAAGATGTTAGGTCACTACTCTAAGTCTGTATAGCCTTAAATAAACATTTCCTTTCCTTTTCACAAATCTCTGGCATTGAGAGATGTCTTTCCTATTGGCCACCGACAGTCTAGCCCAGTAGGGGGTCCTGACGGTATTAGTATATCATTCTTGTGGGGGGGCCCTCTGTTGTTCTGTAACAGAAGCAGTGAATGGGTGATGGACAGAGGGTGTGCTGTCATTGTCCAGGAACGCTGGCAGACTCACCCTCCATCCTTCTGCACGTTGCACTCTGGAGGATCACTAGCAGACATTGTCAACAGTATACACCTCCTAGCAGCCTGATGGGTTGGGCCAATGGGAGTTCAAGTGAGTGAATAGAGAGAAGGAGGCCAGTGTGCTTATTCCAAAACCCATCGTGGACCGGCTTCATTCCTACATCTTTTGCTCATTCTCTCTCATGCTCTCCAGGCTCGGGAGTGATAAAAATTCCTGTTTTAATAGCTAAAGATATGTACTGTTTCTGGTTTCCTTATACTCCCACCCATAGATTTACAAATAATCTGGTTATTAAACTCTCTTTAAATCAAATGATTTGGGTATATTCTGATTAGCCATCACCAACAATAACCACAAGGAAATACAGAAATACAGGCCCCTTTCTTTACTGTCACAGAAGGAATGCCTGGAAATGGGAAAGTTAACAACATTGGTGTTTTCTGGGAACCTTATAATGGGCACCATTATAATAACATAATCCCTATTGAGAGGAATGCTGGCTTCCTAATTTATTACCTGGTCACTGTGCAATAAGGCAACTACAGGAGATGTTTCTACCTTCTCAGAAGGCTTTCAAATTTTTGGAGTGGTAGATGCTGTAACATTTGAAGGTGGCCTAAATTCGCCAAGCACTCCCTTAGCTTAGACTGCTAACACAATTCACATTCAACAGCAGCAAGTAAAAGAATCACAAGTTTGTTTATCCTTTGTAAAAGAAGCCAACTCTTTGCTCAGAATCTAAACACAGACATAGGAAAACAAAGGATGTTAACTGTGGAAAAACACTGCAATGAAAACAAGCAAAAAGATTGGCAACCACCCGCAAGTTCAGGAAGAGGCGTTACAGTCTACTAGTGCAGACAGCAGAAGACTGCATTCACTGCCTTGTGCTAGCTGGCTGGGGTTCTAAAAGTCAGCATGCACAGGCCAACACTAAACAAGATACATCATTAGACGTATCTTACCACTCCACAGTCAGAACCAGAGGCCAGGGCCTTCCAATTTCTAAATCAGTTACAGTTTATATCAGGCCATACTGAAGTCTATTCCAGTGTGTTAGACCTCTCTATCATAGCAAGAACCATTGAGTTTCACATATACTATGGGTTCCATTCACATCCTGCTCTATGTAAATGGTGCCCCCTCCCCCAGGATTGTACAGTGCACAGCCTATGTGGAGATATGTGGAGACCCTACAATCAGAGCAGAAATAATACAACTACTAACTAGTTAGTAACAGCAGTTATATGCAATGAATATGAACTAGGAGTTAGGCATTGTGCTAGGAGCTCTGTGTGTATTCTAATTCATGAGATAGTTCAGTGTGGTATGTAGACTTAAAGGTGACCCTCAATATTTGACTTCCGGTGTTCATGCCCTTGTATAATTTCCTCCTTCTGAAATTGGGTGGGACTTGTGACTTGCTTCCAATCAATAGAAGGTGGCAAAGGTGATGGGAATTCACGTTGGGCAGCCTCTACAAGCTATAGGCAGTCTCTAAGAGCTGATAGTTGCCTCTGGCCAACAGCCAGAAAAAAGCCAGGGCCATCAGATGTACAGTTACAAGGAAATGAGTTGTGTCAATAAGTTGAATGAGCTTGGAAGCAGACCTCCCCAGAGTCAAGGCCCTGGATGAGACACAGCCCCCAGGAGACCTTCACGGCAGCTTTATGAGACCCTGAACAGAGAATCAAGCTAAACTGTGCCAAACTCCTGACCCATAAACTCTGCGATAATAAATATGTATGAAGCTGTTAAATGTGTGAAGCTTTGTAACACAGAATAGAAAACACATGCATTTAGTGTAGTCAAGAGTAATGCCATCATTCCCCAAATGAAGGCATGACTCTGTGGGGAATTCGGGAAACTTAACCAAGGTCACATAGGTAGAGAATGATGCTGGGCCTTGAGTCAAGGCCGCCAAGACCTCAAGTCCATGGGCTTCACCACAACCAGCACATTACCTGAGATGCTGTACTGAATTCACTGAAGCACAAATTCACTCAGCAAACACAGAATCTTTACTCATTGTAGAGGGTTGAATAGTGTTGTCGAAAAGACAATGTCTAAGTCCTAACCCCTGCTGTCTGGGAATGTGATCTTATTTGGAAATAAAGGTTTTGTGGATGTAATGAAGTTAAAGATCTTGAGGTAACATCATCCTGGATTTAGGATGAGCCCTAAATCCAATGACTAGTGTCCTTGTAAAGACTGAAGAAGACACAAACAGACACAGAAGAAAAAGCCATGTGAAGACAGAGGCAGAGATGGAGTGATGCAGCCACAAGCCAAGGAATACCAAGGGACTGTCCAGAGCCCCCAGAAAACTAGGAGAGGCATGAAACATAAAAATTCTTCCTAAAGCCTTCGGAAGGAACCAACTGTGGTGACGCATTGATCTTGAACATCTAGCCAACAAACCTATAATCGGATACATTTCTA
Organism: Carollia perspicillata; assembly: GCA_004027735.1. Classification (NCBI taxonomy): domain Eukaryota; kingdom Metazoa; phylum Chordata; class Mammalia; order Chiroptera; family Phyllostomidae; genus Carollia; species Carollia perspicillata. The sequence continues at coordinate 28,992 of PVKM010001959.1, forward strand.
TTCTTTCAAGCCACCCAGCTTATTACAAGAGCCTCTGTAGTCCTTGGTGCTTTATTAACTGCTGGAATTTGTCTAGCTTTCTAAAGATCAACTCAAGCAAGCTAGTTATGGCCTGAGGAAGCAAAATAAACAGTGGAAAGGGCTCTGGTTTCAGGCAACAAAATAGAGATCTCTTCAGAGCCATATCAGGAATGATCTCAGCCAAGTCACTTAACCTCTTGGAAATCCTTTTGCTTATGAGCTACAATATGCATCACTCCCACTTACAATGCAATACAGGTTTATCATTGTGATGGTTCATTTTATGTGTCAATTTGACTGAGCTCAGGAATGCCCAGGTAGCTCGAAAGACATTATTTCTTGGTGTGTCTTTGAGGGAGTGTCTGAGGAAGATTAGCATTTATATCTACAGACTAAGTAAAGAAGATAATCTTCACCAACCTGGGTAGCTATCATCCAATCCTTTGACGGACTAAATAGAACTAATTGGCAGAGGAACTTGCTCTCTTGCTTGAGCTGGGACATCCATCTTCTCCTGCATTGGGACATCAGTTACCCTGGTTGCTGGGCCTTTGAGCTTGAACTGGGACTATGAGCAGAAGTCAAACTGTGGGACTTCACAGTTTCCATAATCACCTGAGCGAACTCTTCATAATAAATCTCTTTCTGCATATCTACATGTATCCTATTGGTTCTGTTTCTCTGAAGAACCCTGACTAATAAAATAATCAGCACAGATTTCCACCTCCCAATGTCAATAAACTCTATAGGATTTTTGGTCATTTATTAGAAGACACAAGTATTAAAAAAAAAAAAAAAACAAGCTTCAAGACAGAGGAATTACAGAGATGCTTTTAAGATGGTAGGCTCTGGACTACAGTTCCATGGTTCAAACCCCAGGCTGACTGCTCATGAGCTGTTTGATGCTGAGGAATTTACCATAACTTTCTGTACTTTAGATTTTTCTCATCTATTAAATGAAGCTAAAAATAGTAATTACTCTACAGAGTTGTTTGAAGAAATTAATACATGCAGGTTACATGATAAATAGGAATCACTCAATAAACACTAGCTGTTGTTATTAAATAGAAGAATGCTATTTAAAACAGGACCTTTTATAGCCAATTAGAGTGTTTTCTTCCTTCTTCCTGTCCACCCTCTCCTCCTTCTTTGTCATCATTTACTTAAGGTTAGGGCTAAGCCTGCATTTGTGGCACTAAAAATACTTGTTTATTGACTGCAAATGCCTGTAGTCAATGCTCATGCATATTTCTGGGCCCATGATTAATTATTAAGCATAATATAAATGTGAAGTTGGTGCTCCATCCTGCTTGCATTCCTAGGGCAGTGAGCACGTTCTTTCTTGGGAAGGACCACAGCTCTCTCCCATCAGGTAGGACTCTCAGTGATATGCAGCCACATTTTCACCGAGAAGGGTAAGAGGGTTTGGGAAAATAAGTAAATAATTCATGTTTATGTCCCTGGGTACCATTCATTAAATGGTGCCTCAGGATTTCAAGAGGGAATTGCAGCACGAAAGTTATGAATTGGGGTCCAAGCAGACATTTATTTAATTAATAATTCATTTGATTGGATTTAAGATGTCTGTGCCAGGCATCTGTGAAGTCCTCCTACAGTCATAGTTCATAAACATTAGCAGGCACTGGAATCACCTAGGTAGCTTGAAAAAATTTAAGATGCACTGGCTCCAAGCCCTGATGATCTGATTCAGTAGATCTGCCTGCAGTCCCCGAATCTGCATTTTTAACAAATTCCTAAGTGGGTGTCCTGCAGGTTACCCTGAGACCCAGGATAAAAAAAAACAAAGCCTTAGAGAGATACCCAGGAGTCCTGGGTCCTTCTGAAGACTGGTCCCAGTTTCCTTTCCTCTCTGGACCCCAAATATTTGTCCAGGGCTCCTGAAAAGGTTGGAGTCCCCCCAGGACATGGCTGTGAGAGGCAGCTGGATGTCTGCTGCTGCAAGGAGAAGAACTCTGAGGCTATGAAATATTTCCAGAAGGGATGCTGAGGTTCCCGCTGAAGCAATAGAGAGAGTCTATCTATCAAATAACATACAGTCCCTACTTTGAGAAGAGCAAATTCTGTCTGAACTATCTTAACCCTCACTTGGGTGCAGAAGACAGAGAGGGAGCCTGCGTTAGATCTGCCTGACTTTCATGTCAGGAGATGGCTGCACTTAGGAAAATGAACATTACCAGCATTGATCTTCCTGTGGAGCAGAAATTTTCTACTGACTTGCTTCCTTCCTTTCAGATTTAAAGGAGGAGGAGACAGAAATGGATGAATTCCCCAAATGGAACACATCAAGGATGGAAAGCATTTTTGAATTTCTTTATACAATATAGAGCTACACTCATGTTCAGAAACTCTATTTCACATATGATCCCTTGTATTCGTTTCACCAGAGAGGCTTAGTCACTAGGTACAATATTCTCTGTTGGGTGTGTTTGTTATGAATGTGTACCCTAACACAACATAATTCTAGCCAGGACAAGCTCTTTGCAGAAAGGCTAAAGACCACAATGCCTGCAGTTACCCTGAGACCCGGCTTAAAAAACAAAGCCCTAGAGAGATACCCAGGACTCCTGGGTTCTTCTGAAGACTTGTGCCAGTTTTCTTTCCTCCTCGGTGTTTTTCTAGGGTTCCTGACAAAGCCTGTAATTGGGGTTTCTATTTAAAAACAAATTGAGAACAGAGACCTAGTCCACCCTCAATGTGGAATTTTGAAAATAAAAACAACAACCAAAATTCATTTGCAAAATTAATAGTTGGAAAGATCGTAAGAATGTTATTTCCTGGAAGCTGCTGATTGGTACAATGTAAAATGAAGTAGCTTTGATTGAATAGAATGTGTTTTGTATCATGGAGAGGTGATGTCTACAATCAGTAGAAGGACAGTTAAGGATCTTGGAGTTGTTTGAAAGATTCATGAAGGTCTTCCAAAGGAATAGTGGACAGTAACTTGTTAATCATGTGAGGTGTCAATGTAAGAAACATCCAATCATGTGAGAATTTTTATGAGTTAATTTGAGCCAAACTGATGACAATTGCCAGGAAGCAAAATCTCAACGGATTGAGGAAATGCTCCAGAGGATGGCAGTTCTGCACCTTATTTTATACATTACAACCAAAAGAGAGGACATAGTGGGTTATATGAAATCCATCAGTGATAGATTAGGGAGGTGGGAGAAAGCAAAGCAAGGAGAAACCTCTGCAATTGGATAAAAAAAATAAAATAATAAACACATACTTCTTTTACATAGCTGGGTACAGGATAGTTAACAGTCAACAATCAACTCCATAACAATAAGAATGAGGGGATCTGTGGTCTCCCTCTGGTGCTGTGCCCGTCCTTTGAGGGGTACAGAAAAAGCAAATTTGACATTCTGAAGGTATGTGATTATAGCTGCAAAAAGACAATAGACAGGCTCAATTGGGTAAAGACTGACTTTTCCCTAAGCTAGGGTCAATTGTAGCCTAGGACATGACTACTTACCATGAACTGCTTTTAGTTAATGTTTTAATTTCAGGTCATCCTTTGTGGTTACTTTCGGTCTCTGAGCCTGTAAGGCTGCCATGCAGGTCTCCCCTGAGCTTGTCAGACTTCCCCTGCAGCCCCTTTTCATTAACAAATGAAAATGGAAGGGCTGAAATTTACATTCACTTCTTGGGTCGTACTTACTAATAACAACCAATCATGAAGGATATATTGAATAAAGTATTCTGGACAGTAAGTCAGTCAAACCTGACTTTGAATCTTGAGTCCACTCTTTATATTGACTTTGAGAAATAAACCTCAATTTTTGATCTGTAAAGTGGAGTTAATAGGTTTTCTACAGCATGTGAACCACACATATCATTTTAAATTTTCTAGTAGCTAACCAAGAAAAAGAAAGTAAGGAACAGTAAAATTAATTTTAATAATAGATTTTATTGAATGCAATATAATAAAAATAATTTTGACATTTAATTAAAATAAAAACTATTAATATTTTTTATTATTTTTGTATATTAGGTTTTTGAAATCTTATATGCGGTTCACACTTACAGCACATCTCAGTTAGGAACATGTACATTTCAAATGCTCAGTAGCCCTGTGTGGCTGCTGGCTGCTGTGTAGGACAGCACAGATGTATTGTGTTACTATGAACATGAAAAGAAACCAGGCATGTAAAACATGTCAGTATAATAGGTACTTGATAAATAGTTATCGTTATTATTATTATTATTAACACTAGTGTGTGAGGTGAAAATGAAAAGAACTATAAAGCTTTCTACAAAAGGAGAAAGCAGAATGGGCTTGGTGATACGTTTAGTCGTCCGAGTCAAAATGATTGACACAAGGGGAAGGTAGTGAGTTTCTATGGAACTGCAGATGTTCACCTTTCAGTTAACTTCAGTAGATCATATTAGTATCTATGTGTTCATTTATAACATTACACTATACCCATGTAAACACATAGCACATTTTCTAATTCTGAAGTAAGTCCTCAAAATTATCGCTGGGCACATACCTCATTCCTGTAGTGTTTTCAACTAATTTGTGAAAGTAAAATGTCTGGGAACCAAAAGGAGGGCAAACTCATGGTCCAGGTAGGAACCTGCACTGAGCCTTCAAGGATGGGTAAGATTTCAGTGGAAGAGAAGCCAGAAAGGAATGCAGTATAAGCAAGTGTTCGCAAGTAGAGTTGATATAACCCTAACAGGTAAGAATATGGCCAGGAAAAGTTGTGACGTTGGTCTGGGAGATAATAGGCTGGTTTATAGTGTTACCAAGTGGGAGAAATTTAAAGCATGTAGGTAGTAATAGTTTGTGACATTTCTTAAATTGTATATGTGACACCAATGATCTTGACAATTTTTTTAAATGTTGTTTATTCAATCAAAAGTTTATTAGACCATATAACCCAGCAATTTCACTCTTGAATATATGGACAAGATGTGGACAAAAAGGAGTCACATATGAAGCCTAAGAAGCTCAGGGGAGGCCTGCATGGCATCCTTATTAACTCAGACCTAAAGTAACCACAAAGGATGATTCGAAATTTAAAAAACTTTCTAACTAAAAGCAGGTCACAGTGAGCATTCATGTCCTAGGCTAAAAACTTCCCTAACAAAAAGTCAATCTTTACCCTAATTCAGCCTGTCTATTGTCTTTTTGCAGCTACAATCACATACCTTTGGAATGTCAAATTTGCTTTTTCTGGACCCCTCAAAGGACAGGCACAGCACCAGAGGGAGACCACAGATCCCCTCATTCTTATTGTTGTTGAGTTGATTGTTGACTGTTAACTATCCTGAACCCAGCTGTGTAAAAGAAGTATGTGTCTATCATTTTATTTTTTTATCCAATTGCAGAGGTTTCTCCTTGCTTTGCTTTCTCCCACCTCCCTAACCTATCACTGATGGATTTCATATAACCCACTATGTCCTCTCTTTTGGTTGTAATGTATAAAATAAGGTGCAGAACTGCCATTCTCTGGAGCATTTCCTCAATCCGTTGAGATTTTGCTTCCTGGCAATTGTCATCAGTTTGGCTCAATTAAACTCATAAAAATTCTTACATGATTGGATGTTTCTTATGTTGACAAAAAGAAATGAAAACATATATCCACATAGAAATTTGTACATGAATATTCACAACAGCATTATTCATAAAAGTCAAAAAGTGGAAACAACTCATATGTCCATCAATGATTAAAGGGGAAAACTAGGGGATCAGAATATGATGGCCAAGTAGGTGGAAGCTGAGCCCACGTCCTTGTGCCCCCAGCATGGATTTTCAACTGATCTCCCAACAAGTGACCAGAACAATCAACTGAATCCCCACTAAGATGAATTTTTGAAGCCAAGGAGTACAGAGGATGTTTTGTACCATCTGGTAAAAGATTTTATAAGTTGAAGGGAAAATGCCCTGTGCATGGTGGCTACAGCAGAGGAGAGAACAGACAGAAAATGCACCTTAGTGGCTCCCACACCTGGGGCCCTAGTCTCACATGGGGAAGCCCCCAACCCTAATCAGGGGAGGCTTAGAAGGATATATAAAGTCTGAGAAACTCAGGCTGCACACACACAGTGAGCAGCATGTCCATAGCTGCAGTGCCTACTGGGAGAGTTTCAGAGAGACATTGTCTCCTGACACTGTCAAGAGGCTCTGGCAGGCTATGGACAGCCCTGACCAAGAGAGACTTAGTGTTTTTAGGGGAGCAGAGGTACACAGAGAACCAGCCCAGGTCTCTATGCTATAGTGTGGGGGCCACATGGAGACTCTTTTAAGAGGGGAGCTGAGGGGGGACTGGGCAAGGACCCCATGCACAGCAGCTCTGCCAACAAAGAAACCAGAGTGAAAGCACCGTTTTGTCCCACTGAGTCCAGCTTCACAGGAAGAACAGAAAGTGGCATGGTTAAGGCATTAGGGAATCCAGTACAGCATGGTTGGTGAGCAGGGGACTGTGCAGAGTGAGAGTTCTTTGGGCCCAAGTCTCTTTCAAGAGCGGCAGGCTGGGGACTGGATGACAAGGAGCTGAATGCCTGAGATTCATTACAGCCAGACAGGAAGACAGGTCCCCTCACCTGTGGGATTGCAGACTCTACATATCAGTGAGGCCAGGCCTAGGAGCCCCCTACTTGGTGCAAATCTGCAGGGGAAAAGAAGGAAAGAAGGAGAAGCTAAAAAAGGGCCCATTCTAAACTTCCACCAGTTACTACCAGCTATGCTGGTTCTTAGGGCCCTGATCCACTAAAACCAGCAGAGCAGAGAGATTAGAGACAAGCACAACAAGGTGGGGTTCAGGGCTCTGTCCAGCCTCTGCACCTAGACGGAGCTGTTGTCTGTGCCAAGCAGGAAAGAGCTGACCCTCTTACACAGATTGGCCCCTCACAGGAAACAGACAGCTAATTAATCAGAAACTATAGTTTACTGGAAATATTCTGGGACAAAGACATGTGGCCAGGGTTGGGGGAAACACTCCCACCATCTTTGGGTCAACCCCTGGGAGGACTGAACAGTGCCTCCCAGGGGTTGACCCAGGGATTCCACCCTCCCAATCCTACCAGAGTATCCCTCTGGAGACAGGTGGAGATGGTACCGACAGTGCTCTTGGACATCAGATGACCCACTTCTGTGCCTTGTGCTGATGGAAAGCCAGCAGGGCAGAACAGTAGGGACTAGCCAGGTCTGAAGGAGACAGCCGCAGACTATGGGTCACTTGTAGTCTCCAACGGGCTGCCTGTGGCTACACTAAGACATCATCTGACATAGCAGGGGTGGTTGCAGAAAGAGAAGACAGTAGCAAATGCTAGACTCTGCTGAGGTGAATTTCACCATTGCCTTCTTCATTATTTACATTATTTTTTGTCCTGCATAGTTTTTTTAACATTTTTTTCTTTTTCTTCAAGTTTGTTCCAATTATTTCACTATTTTTTATTTTAGCTTATTTCAAATGTCATATTTTATTTCTCCCTTCTCTTACTCCATTTTGCCTTGTTCCTTCCTCTTCTTATTTTTGTTTTAAATGTTATTTTTCCTTTTCTATGCCTTGTTTCTATTCCACACTCTTACTATTTCTCCGGCTTCCAGCCTCTCAAAACCATTTGTCTTGCTATTTGTCATCTCACATTTTTTCCCTTTCTTATAGTATCCTTGTTCCCTCTCCACCTTTATCATTCTTTGCTCATTGGCCATTGATATGATGGTTGTTGTTGCATTTCTTTAATTTTATTCCCAGAAGTTTGCTGTTTTTGTATTTCAAGTATTGAATTTTACTATACTTGTCTCCTACTCCAATTTTGCCCACTTCTTGTCCTTTATTTTTTTATTTTAAAATTTATTCTTTCCCTGTCTTAACCTGGTTTCCATTCCTCTTACTATTTTTTCTCCCTCTATCCTCTCAAAATCACTTTTGTTTCCTTTAGACATCTCATAATCTTTTCTTTCTCTTTTCCTTCTTATTCCCTCTCTACCTTTATTAATCTTTGCTCATTTGTCATTAATATTGCTGTAGTGGAGGTTTTCTTTCAATTTTGTTCCAATTTTTTCACTATTTTTTTAAACCTCATATTATACTCTTCTCTTTTCTTACTCCATTTTGCCTTCTTCCCTCCTTTTTTAATGTAAATTTTCTTTTCTTTCTTTCTTTGCCTTGTCTCTATTCCCTTGTTTCTATTTTATTATTTCTCCTCCCTCTACTCTCTCAAAGCCATTTTTCTTTCTGTTAGTAATCTCATATTCATTTTTCCTTTCTTATAATAGTCTTAATCTCTTTCCACCTTTATTAATATTTTCTCATTCATTGTTGATAGTGTGATTGTGGTTGGGGGTTATTTTTGCAGGTATGGACTTTGTTTTCTGCATTGTTTAGTTTTATTCTGGCAGTACCTGTATAAAAGTAGACAAGATCTGGTGGGTTGTATGGCTCTCAGTCAGCCAGTAGGTGGGAAGGACCCAACCAAGAATGACCCAACAACAACCAAAACTCAATTATAATAAGAAAGCCCACATAAATAGAAATAAAAGGCATCCCAAGAGCATCCAGCTCAGGAGATCAAGGAGACTGCACCACTGAGTCCCACAGGTCTCCTATCACTGAAGGTCACACCATGAAGGAAGGGAGTCAAAGCAGATCAATCTAATATGCAGAAACAAACAAAATGAGTCACCGAAAATAGGGAGACAAAGAAACAACTCCCAATCAAAAGGAAAGAAGGAATATCTAAAAAAAAGTGCTAAACAAAATTCAGGCAAGTGATAGATATATCAGACATAGAGTTCAAAATAGTGGTTATCAGAATGCTCAAGGAGCTCAGTGAGAACTACAAGGAACTATATGGGAATTATAAAGAACTTAGTGGGAACTTTATTACTATGAAAAAGGACATAGAAACTATGAATAAGAGCCAGGAGGAAATGATGAATACACTAGAATGAATTAAAAGCAGTTTAGATGAAGTGGAGAAAAAATCAGCAAGTTGGAGGACAAGGTAGAAAAAAAAAAACCCAGACACAGCAACACCAAAAAAAAACACTCAAAAAGAAGGAAGATAGTTTAAAGAAGCTGCATGACAACATGAAATGTAATCATAGGGGTACATGAAGGAGAAGAACAGGAGTAATGGATAGAAAATCTGTTTGAAAAAGTAAGGACAGAAAACTTGCCTGACTTGGTGAAGGAAAAATTCACACAAGTCCAGGAGGCACAGAGGATCCCAATCAAGAAAAACCCAAATTGGCCCATTCCAAAGCACATCATAATTAAATGGCAAAATTTGAAGATGGAGAAAATCTTAAAGGCAGTAAGGGAGAAAAAGCTAGTAACATACAAGGGAGCTCTGAATAGGCTATCAGCTGTTTTCTCAGTAGAAACACTACAAGCCAGAAGGGAATGGCACAAAATATTCCAAGTAATGAAAAGTAAAGCCTTGCAAACAAGATCGCTGTACCCAGGAAGGCTTTCATTTAAAGTGGAAGGTGAAATAAAGAGCATCCCAGACAAAGAAAAAAAATGTTCAAAGAGTACCTTTCCACCAAACCAGCATTGCAAGAGATGCTAAAGCGACTGCTCTGAGAAGATGAAGAAAAAGAAAGAGAGAAAAATACAGGTACAAAAAATTGAGACAATAAGTACTTATCAATAATAACCTTAAACATAAATGAATTAAATGCTCCAATCAAAGGCAAGGTAGCTGAATGAATAAGAAAACACAACCCACATATAGGCTGTCTATAAGAGAGCTCAAATGAAAGACCTACACATACTGAGAGTGAAGAAAATAATATTCTAAGCAAACATGCATGAAAAAAGCTGAGTTAGCAATACTTACATCAGACAAAATAGACTTCAAAATAAAGGCCATAACAAGAGACAAAAAATGTCATTACATAATACTTAAGGGAGTAATCCAACAAGAGGATGTAACTCTTGTAAACATATATGCACCTAACAAAGGAGCACCTAAATACATAAGGGAAATCTTGGAAGACTTCAAGAAAGATATCAACAGCAGCACAGTCATCATCATAGGGGATTTTAAACCCCACTGTCCACAATGGATAGATCTCCCAAACAAAGAGTCAACAAGGATATTGTGTCATTGAACAACACTCTGGATCAAATGGTCTTAATTGATATGCACAGAATGTTTCTCCCTAAAGAAGCAAAACATACATTCTTTTCAAATGTATATAGAATATTTTCAAACACAGACCACATGGTAGGACTCAAAACAAGCATCAAAAAATTCAAGAAAATTAAAATCATATCAAGCATCTTTTCAGAATACAATGGCTTGAAATTAGAAACCAACCTCAAAAAAAAACCCTCTCAAAAACACTCAAATACATGGAGATTGAATAACGTTACTAAATAATGAATGGGTTAACAATGAAATCAAGGAAGAAATCAAAAAATATTCAGAAACAAATGGTAAAGAGCACACAACAGCCCAAAACCTATGGGACACAATGAAGGCAGTCCTGAGAGGGAAGTTCATAGCAATACAAACCTACCTAAAGAGATAGAAAAATCTCAAATAATCAACCTAACACTATATCTAAAAGAACTAGAGGAACAACAACTAAAAAATCCCAAAATGACTAGAAGGAAGAAAATAATCAAGATCAGAGCAGAATTAAATATTATAGTGATTAAAAAAGCAATTTAAAGGATCAATGCATCCAGGAACTGGTTCTTTAAAAAGATAAACAAAATTGACAAACTTTTAACCAGACTCATCAAGAAAAACAGAGAGAGATGACCCAAATAAATAAAATCAGAAGTGAAAGATAAGTTGCAACCAGTACTACAGAAACACAAAGGAGTGTAAGAAATTACTATGAACAAATGTATGTCAAGAAATTGGCCAACTTATGAGAAATTAATAAATTTCTAGAAACATATAGTCTTCCAAAACTGAATCAAGAAGAAGCAGAAAACCTGAATAGACTGATAAAAACTAGTGAAATTGAAGCAGTGATCAAAAAACTCCAGGCACATAAAAGTCCTGTACCAGAATGGTTTCATGGGCAAATTTTACCAAACTTTTAAAGAAGAACTAACTCCCATTCTTCTTAAACTATTCCAAAACAATTCAAGAAGAGGGAAGGCTCTCAAACTCTTTTTAGGAAGCCAGTATTATCCTAAATCCAAAACCAGGTAAAGGCACAACAAAGAAAGAAAATTAAGGCTAATATGTCTGATGAACATAGATGCTAAAATCCTTGATGAAATATTGCAATCTGGATCCAGCAATACATTAAAAATAGCATACATTATGATCAAGTGGGATTTATTCCAGGGATGCAAGGATGGTACAATATTTGCAAATCAATTAACATAATACATCTCATAAACAAAATGAATAACAAAAATCACATGTTCATACCAATAGATACTGAAAAAAGCATTGATAAAACCCAGCACCCATTTATGATACAAACACTCAGCAAAATGGGAATAGAGGGAGCATACTTCAACATAACAAAAGTCATATATGAGAGACCTATAGCCAACAGTATACTCAAGGGGCAAATCCTGAAAGCTTTCCCCTTAAGATCAGGGACAAGACAAGGGTGTCTACTTTCACCACTCTATTCGACATAGTATTGGAAATTCTAGCTACAGTGATTAGACAAGAAAAGTAAATAAAAGGCATCCAAATTGGAAAGGAGGAAGCAAAACTTTTATTATTTGCAGATAACATGATAGGGTACATAGAAAATGACAAAGTCTCCACCAAAAAACTACTTGACCAAGTAGGTGAATTTGGAAAAATAGAGGAATACAAAGTTAATATGAGAAATTGATGGCAGTTTTGTACACCAACAATGAAATATCAGAAACAGAAACTAGGGGAAAAAATCTCATTTACTATAGCAACAAGAAAATAAAGTACCTAGGACAAAATTTAAGCAAGAAGGTAAAATACTTGTACTCGGAAAACTAAAACACTGAAGAAAGAAATTGAAGAGGATACAAATAAATGGAAGTATGTACTCTGTTCATGGATTGAAAGAGTTATCATCATTAAAATTTTCATACTACCCAAAGCATTCTACAGATTCAATGCAATTCCTATTAAAATAACCACATATTTCACAAATAAAGAATATTTCAAAAATTTATGTGGAACTCAAAATGACCCTGAATAGCCTGAGCAATCTTGTGAAAGAAGAACAAATTAGGAGGGATCATGATACCCAACACCAAACTATACTACAAGTCCACTGTAATCCAAACAGTCTGGTATGGGCATAAGAACAGGCACATAGATCAATGGAACAGAATAGAGAACCTATGGAACCAATGGAACAGAAATAAACCCATGTCTCCATGGTCAATTAATATTTGACAAAGGGGGCATGAGCATACGATGGAGTAAAGATAGCCTTTTCAATAAACGGTGTTGGGAGAATTGGACTGGTACATGCAAAGAAATCAAACTAGACCACAAACTTACACCATACACCAGAATAAACTCAAAATGGACAAAAGTCTTAAATATAAGTTGTGGCATCACAGATGTCCTAGAGGATAACATAGGCAGTAAAATATCAGATATCCCACATAGCAATATTTTTGCTGATATATCTCCTAGGCGAAGGAAATAAAGGAAAAAATAAACAAATGGGAATACATCAAATTAAAAAGCTTTTGCATGGCCAAAGAAACCATCATCAAAATGAAAAGAGAACTGAGCATGTGAAAGAGTATATTTGGTAATGATACATCAGGCAAGGATTTAATCTCCAAAATATATTAAAAAGTCATGCAACTCAACACCAGGAAGACAAACAATCCCATTCAAAATGGGCATGGACCTGAATAGACACTTTTCCAAGGATGACATAGAGGTAGCTCATAAACATATGAAAAGATGCTTAATGTCACTAGCCATCAGAGAAATGCAAATTTAAACCATAATAAGGTAACACCTCATACCAGTCAAAATGACAATCATTAAGAAATCAACAAACCACTAGGGTTGGTGAGAATGTGGAGAAAAGGGAACTCTTTGGCACTGTTAATAGGAATGCAGACTGGTGAAGCCACTGTGGAAAACAGTAAGGAATTTCCTCAAAAAAATTAAAAATGGAACGGCTTATTCACCCAGCAATTCCATGACTAGGAATATACCTTAAGAATCCCGAATCACCAATTCAAAAGAACTTAAGCACCTCTATGTTCATAGCAGTGCCATTTACAATAGCCAAGTCCTGGAAAGAATGTAAATGCCCATCAATAAATGAGTTGATCAAAAAACTGTGGTACTACACAATGGAATACTACACAGCAGAATGAAAGAAGAAAGTCCTGCCTTTTGCAACAGCATTCATAGAACTGGAGGATATTATGCCAAGTGAAATAATCCAGTTGGTGAAAGGTAAATACCATATGATTTCGCCTGTGAGAGGAACCTCATGAACAAAATAAACTAATGAGCAAAATAGAACTGGAGGTATGGAAACATGGAACAGACTGGCAGCAACCAGAGGGAAGAGGGAGGGGAATAATGGTAGAAAGAAGGGGAAGGCGCTAGTCAAAGGACATGTATGAATGACCCATAGTCATGGATGTTCCAGGCCCACACCAAGTTTCAGGCATGGGGCTCTGGTTCCTACTCCCTTCTGAAGAAGAGTCAAAGGTTTGACTCACTGCCAAAGGATATGGGGGAATGTAGAGAACAAAGAAAACATTCATAGGGAGTTAGTGTTAAGAAAATTAGCTTAGGAAAGCCAAAACCGCTAGCCGCGCTAATCTTTAAACTTGTACACCAGGAAGATAAGAGAGGCAGGGTGAACAGAACTGACCTGGCAGACAGCCAACTGGACAGTTACCTCAGCCTTCTGATCACAAGCCTCTCCGACCAATTACTAAAGAGAGCACAGGCCTAGCAGGGGCAGTCCAGCCAACCACAGGATTGTCCACACGCTGAACATGCAGTCTGGCTGCCAATAGCTAATAGAGCTTGCTTGCTTGTTTTCATAAAACCCTAGCTGTAAGCGGTAGCGGCGCGACTCTCATTTGCAGCTCTAAGGAGCACTGTGTCTCTGGACACGTTCGGAGAGTTCGCCCCTGCGCAGGTAAAGCTTTGGCCAATAAAGTAACATCTTCGAAACCCTGAAAGTCTCTGACATTTGTTCTCGCAACTGGTGGATGTAACAATGGACAATGGTGGAGGGATTGCCTGTGGAAGCACAGGGTGAGCTGGGCAGAGGGCAAAGGGGGAAAATTTGGGACAGCGGTAATATAATAACAATAAAAAAATTTAAAAATCACGGGGAAGCCAATGGCAGTACACCCATATAATGGAATATTATTCAGCAGTGAAAAGGAATCAAGTATGGATACATGTTACAACCTGGATGAACATTTAAAACATGCTTAGTGAAACAAGTCATATAAAAGGTCAGAAATTGCATGATTCCTTTGATATAAAATATCTGGAATTGGTGAATTTCTACAGACAGAAACCAGATTAGAGGTTATCCAGGAAATGAGGGAAGGGGAGGATGAATGGTGATTACTTTAACATGTACAAGATGTTCTTTTTTTTATTTAATATTTTACCTATTTATTTTCAGAGAGGAGAAGGGAGGGAGGAAGAGAGGGAGAGAAACATCAATGTGTGGTTTCCTCTGGCATGCCCTGCACTTGGGACCAAGCCTGCAACCGAGACATGTACCCTGACTGGGAATCAAACCAGAGACCCTTTGGTTTGCAGGCCAGCACTCAATCCATTAAGCCATGCCAGCCATAGCTACAACATGTTCTTTTGGGGGTAATAAAGAAAGATGTTTTGAAATTGGAAAGTGTTGGTGATTGTACAATGTTATGAATGTACTAAATGCCACTAAATCATGCATTTTAAAAGGGTTAACTGCATATTATTTGAATTTCATCTCAATAAAGAAAAGTGTATTAAAAAAAAAAGAGGTCATTGACCCTGGCTGATGTGGCTCAGTGGATTGAGTGCAGGCCGGCAAACCAAAGGGTCACTGGTTCAATTCCCAGTCACGGCACATGTCTGGGTTGTGGGCCAGGTCCCCAGTAGGGGGTGTGCAAGAAGCAACCACACATTGATGTTTCTTACCCTCTCTTTCTCCCTTCTTTTCCCTCTCTCTAAAAATAAATAAGTAAAATCCTAAAAAAAATCCAGGTCATTGGTTAGATTGATTCCACAGTTGGTATTTTTAACAATTCAAGTAAAAATAGCAAGAAAACAATAATTAATGTGATATGTGGATCTGGCAAAAGTCTGAAAGTGATACTTCACTGATGCGCTTCTAGGAAACTAAAATTCATTTCCTTTTTCCTATGTAGAGTGAGCTGCATCCCCTGGGAAGAAAAAGGCAGATCTCTGCCTGGTTCAAGACACAGTGAGTGGAACAATTAAAAGCCCTTTTTTTTGCTGGAATTCCAGAAAGTGCCTAGGAGCAGAGACCTCATCCAGCTGGTAGGAGAACAAGGGAGATCATCTCGGGATGTCTGTTAAAGTTACAGCTAAACAAACATCAGTGCCTCCACCCTGAGTGGAGAGAGCACAGCTCCCTCTCTAATTAGCTAGATGACCTTGGGCAAGTTCCCTCAGAACACAGATCTTACTTACATAGTAAAATGATGAATACTCTGCAGTCCTTGTCTGGGGTGAGCAAGGCTGACTTTCACCAGATGAGGCCTGTTTCCTCCTAGGCAATGCCATAGTTGACAGAGCTAGGTAGGCTTAGCAGGAATGGAAAATCACCAGGCAGGAAAACTGTACTGTGGGAGAGTGCCTGCCTGGGAAACCACCTGCAGACCCTACCCAGGACAGAGGCCCAGCTAAGATTAGGGTCTGGGGTTGGCCTGTCCGGCACAACAGGATGCAGCTTTAACTTGAGCCTGACAAGATGTATCAAAAACAATGGTCAGCAGAAATGCACCCAGCAACAAGTTCTAGCAGATCAGGCTCTGACACCCCAGTTACACTTCTCAGGTTTTTGTGCTTAAAAACCCTGACCTAAGAACAACCGAACGAGTCCCAACCTCTCTAGGCTGGCTCCACTTTTCCTCTTATTTCCCTCTAATAAACCCTGCTCCTTAGCTCACTGTGTCTGTCTGGTTTCTGGAGCAACCCTTACCTAACAATGGCCACAGCGATAATTTGCATATATTACTTCACTTACTGCTCTGACACACACAGAAGGTGGAGCTGTTTTGATTCCAGTAGCATTATGATTTATAATAAGAAATGCATATTTGGTTTTCACACCTATTTCTAGCACAGAGCTCCTAAAGCCCTTGGAATATGCTCTGTGATAAGAGCAGCAAAAGGTGTCTCTTGAGATGTTAATTAAGTGACCTTTGGCCTTCATTTAGGAGGGAGGTCTGGTTGCCTGGAGAACAAACCATGTGATTAGAGTTGGAACTTTCATTCCCACCTCTCCCCCCCACATTGGGGGTGGGGATAGGTGCCTGAGGCTGAATCCACCACCAGGGACCAGGAATTGAATTACTCAGGCCTATGTAATGAAGCCTCCATTAAAAAAATCCTAAAGTAAAGGGTTTGTAGAGCTTTCAGGCTGGCGCACACCTGGGGATCTGGGAAGAGCGGCATTGAAGTCCCGAGCCTTTTCCCCGTGCTTTGCCCCATGCACCTCTTCCATCTGGCTGTTCCTGAGCTACATGATCTTAACAATAAACGGGTGTTTAGCAACTGAAATGTTTCTCTGAGTTCTCAGAGCCATTTTAGCAAATTAATTGAACTTGAGGAGGACATTGTCAGAACCTCTGATCTATAGCCTATCAGTTAGAAACATGTGACAATGTGACTTGATAAATGAGTCTGGAGAGTGTATGTGTGTGTGAAAAGGGGCAGTCTTATGGGACTGAGCCCTTAACCTATGTGAGGTGATGCTGTCTCCAGGTACACAGTGGATAAAATAAGTTGAATTGTAGGACACCCTGCTGGTGGGAGGGAATTGCTTGGGGTGGAAAACTTCCTCCTGCCCCATCTTGGTAAAACCATACCCTCCTTTTGGTGGACTGAATGTAAATGTAGAACCAGCTGAAAATGGTCCTATCCTATTTAAGGCGATAGTGAGTCGCTTTTCAGAGACAATAGAACAAGATTGAAATCATGTAGCCAAAGCACAAGCAGAGAAGAGAACTCTGACCTTTAGCTGCACGTGCAACCAGTGTCCCCACCCACACACAAAACCAAAGGACCAGGACAGAGCTGGAACCTGAACACCTAGATAAACCCTTTCAGAAGCAAAGGGTTTATTGTCCAGGGAGATCTGGTGTTGATGTCCCTTTACCACAAGCGGCCAAGTTCCAAGGTCCTCCAATGAAAACTTGCCCCACCAGCACTTCCACATACCTGGTCCCCCCAACCTCTTAAAAACCTTAATCCTAGTCCAGCAAGCAAGATGGATTTGAGGCACTATCATATTTCTCATCCTCTTGCTTGGTGTCTTTTTGATCAAGAAATGTTTCCTTACTCTCAACTGTGATTTATTTATTTATTTTACTACTGCTGCTACTACTACTACTACTACTACTACTACTACTATTATTATTATTATTAGTTTTGGCCTTTCAAATCATAGGGGACAGAAACTTGGGTTAAGTAACACAAACCCTGAGGTCCAGAGAAATCCCATGACTTATCAAAGGTGTCCCAGGTAATAGGAGGTAGGACTCACCCCTGTGTCTGCCTGTTCTTAATCAGGGTAATATGGCAAAGGGGCTGCATTCCCTCGTCACGGATTTTCACTCCTTCTTCCTCCTTTTCCTCTTTCCTCTGAGTGCTGGATTCCAGATCATAAAAGTTAGATCACTTACCAGTCGACATTGTAATTTGAGTTGGGACACCCTGGGCTAGATAACCACTAAGGTCTCTATTAGCCCTGGAATTATTATTATTATTTTCTTTTGTACTGCAATATGCCACAAACATTTCGCTGAGGAATGAACATGCTAAACTTGTGAGGTATTTTAGAAGGAAATTACAATTGGTCTGAATCAGAAATGCACATATTATATTCACATTTCCTTCACAGCAGCATGCAGACATATCATTCCAAATATTTTAGCACTGGATAGATTGGACATAAAACAAAAGATGAGTTTCTAACCCAGGCCACAACACTGTTTTTGCTTAATGTTTCTGGCCACATCAAGTAGAACATTCTCCCAAAGTGCAATGTATACATTAGCTGGAGACTATAAATCATCCATAATTATAATATCCTTCACCCTGAGAGGCCTTTAGTGTTTCCTTTATAAAAGTTACACAGTCGAGACCTGTACCTGGCTAATAGATTGGCCCTCCCTGAAAATACAATTATGCCACATGCAGGGCAGGGAAGTAGTTTTGCGTGCCTGCTGTCCCTGTGTGTTTCACACGCAATGGCTTCCCACCATGGACTTAACCACTGGCTGCCCAGAAGCTCTCTGTAGGAGAGGATGTAGGGACGGTGGGGCCTGCTCAGTCTGGCATAGAACGGGGGACACAAAGGGCTTCTCAGAGAAAGACTCACTGGTCATAGGGCAAACCTGGGGGCCTCTGAATTGCAGTCATGTGGGAAGAATCCCGGGCCCTGGCATTTGGGCATCTCTGAGGAAGGCCTGGAGATGGCGCTGACACAGAATCTATTCCCTCAAAAGAAGGCCTGGGTGCCAGGCACTGTGCAAAGGGGCCAGGCAGTAAGGAGTATGAGGACCGGGGCTGGGGTAGGGAGAATATCAACTTTCTCAGGGTCTAGTAGGGGATGCCAATCAAAACGACAATATCACAGAAAGGTGGGCTTGCCATGACAGACACCGAGAGGGCGGGTGGACACAGCAGCCACTGGCCTGGACCTCACCTTCACAGGGGTGTTAAATGCAACCATGGCCTGACGCTCTAGTGGAACTTTTGCCAAGTGTCCTATAGCCTATTACTAGGGAAACAGACCAAAAATGCTACCTTGTTTCATTTAAAGGGGTGAACAGAAAACAATTTCTGAAACTTTGTTTTTGCATTCCTTTATTTTTAAATGACAGGCAGAGATGCCTAGGCCTTCCCCAGCCTCAAAGAGGCCTTGAAGACAGTTTTCCACCTTGTTTCTCCTGCCTGGGGGCTATCTTTCCAGGTTCTCCTCTACCCTTCAGAATCTCATGCCTCATGTGGCAGATACTGCTGGCTGTCAGCCCACTATCCACTCTTTTTTAAAAAGATTTTATTTATTTATTTTTTAGAGAGAGGGAAAGGGAAGGAGAAAGAGAGGGGGGAGAAACATCGATCCATTACTTCTTTCACACCCCCAACTGGGAACCTGGCCCACAATCCAGGCATGTGCCCTGACAGGAATTGAACTGGTGACCTTTCAGTTTGCGGGACAACCCCCAACCCACCAAGCCACACCAATACCCACTCTTATCTTCCTTCTTTTTAACTGGTAATATTACTCCACAGGAAAAAAAAAAATACTACACTTCTCAGCATTGTCTGCAGCTAGGTTTGGCTATGTGACTCAATCATGGATAAGGGGATGTTTGTTTCTTTGGGAAGTCCAGAAAGGCTACCTGATAAAGGGAGATTTCTCTGTTGAGAGGAACACAAGTTCTTTATTCTCATGGAAGTTCCAGTTAATCATATTGTCTCCTTTACTTATTTGGCCCTTCATGCCTCTGTTCACTTCTCAGGTATTTATTGAGCACTTACTATATGCAACTAAGATAAATAGCACGAGGTCCTAGACCTCAGGCATTTTACAGCCTAGTGAAAGAGATAAATGAGAAGCAGTTTCTTACACAGAGCCCAACAAGGTCCAGATGAAGAGAAATAATGCCCAAGACACAATGAGGATTAAAAAGAGAGAGTTTTTTTCTGACTGTGGTGGCCAGGGAAAAATTCAAAGAGAAAGTGAAGCCTGAGTTCAATTTTGTAGTCTCTAGGATATAAAATTCTAGCTGCTTTTCTGACATGCAATGTTCCTCTCTGATTTGACTACAAACTCTTTGCAGGCAAGAATTGTACCTCAACCTGGGGAAGTATTTAGTACAGGTATGCAGGCATTCCTAGCAGCATGAAATCTGATTCGTCTGAGCCCTAGGGCTGGAATGGATCCTCAGACACCTTTACTCATAGGACAGACATCTCATCTCACTAGCCCAGTGGTCCTCAAAATTCAATGCCCCAACAATGTCAGCATCACCTGATGACTTGCTATAAATGTAAATGACAGAGATCCATCCCAGAGCCAATGAATCAAGAAATGCAGCATTTACTCTCTTTGCCCTGAAAGAGATGCTCTGTGCCCAACTCCCAAAATTATTCTGGAAGTTTGACAAAAATGCATGAACTGCAAATGTGGGTTAATCATCTCATCAGACTCCCCCTAGCATTCCTTTTTCCCCCATTTTCTGCTTGAGTCTGCTTTTTCTCCTTCCTGGAGTTCCATCAGAACCCTGCTAGTGTGCCCAATCTCTCCACGGGTTCCCAGGTTTCAAGCTGCCCGGGTTTTGATCTCCATGAATGTCATTCTCTATTCGGAGACTTGCGACCTTCAGAGGCAAGACTAATGAACAGGAGGTAAACCGACCAAACAAACAACATTTTTGCTTTGAAGAGAGATCTGCCTGTGGAGCACTATGAGAAATCAGAAATACTTCATGAAGTCTGCTAAGCAAACAAAAAGCAAATCCTGCCCAAACATAATTAGCCAAGGAGACAAAGTAAAGGCAAAGGCAGAGGGTCACACTGGGTGGCCAGGGCAGGGGGTGTCAACTGCGGACCTTCCTTCCTTTAGACAAGCAGAAGGCTATTGGCTGCAGGCATTAAAAAAAGGGCTCAATTTGGGGGAAAGGAACAAAGAGAAAAGTCAAACAACCACTAGTCACCAAGGACGTGCTTGCTCAGGCACAGAGCTCTCTTTCTGCCCCTTCCTCGATGCCTGCTCTCTCACTCCTCTTTGCTGAGGAGAGGTCAGGTGCAGCAGGGCCACATGGGTTCTAGGTGGCAGAGCCTGAATATAAACACATGTTTACTGGCTCCAAGCCCATCATACAGGCCGAATTCCTGTAGAGAGGTGGCAGGCAGAATCGTGGTTCCCTCAAGAGATGTCTACATCCTGATCCCTGTAACCCGAGAGTGTGTTACCTTACATGGCAAAAGAGGCTTTGCAGATGTGGTTAAGGGTCAAGAGTTAGAAGATTGTTTTGGATTATGATGGTGGGCCCAATATAATCACATACATCCTTAAAAGAAGAAGGCAAGAGGACTGGAGAAGAGGATGTCTAAGGCAGGTGTCAGAACCAGAGATTTGTCAGAATCAGAGTAGTGTCAGAACCGACACTACTGCCCTGCTCAGTGTGGCTTAGTTGGCTGGAACGTCATCTTGTACAACAAAAGGTCAGGGGTTCGATTCTCAGTGAGGGCACATGCCCAGGTTGTGGGTTTAATCCCTGGTCAGGACTAATATGGGAGGGAACGTATTGATGATGTTTCTCTTTCATATCAATCTCTCTCTCTCTCTCCACCCTTCCTCTCTCTCTAAAATCAATAAACATATTTTAAAAATGAAAGCAAAGAGAATATACACTGTTGGCTTTTAAGATGGAGGAAGGAGCCTTGAGCCAGGTGCCTCTAGAAGCTGGAAAAGGTGGGAAATGGGACGCTCTCTGGGTTGTCACAAGGAATGCTGCCCTGCTGGCATCTTGATTTTACCCCAGTGAGGCTCATTTTGGACTTGAGGCTTCCAGATGGCAACCAAAACACATTTGTGTTGTTTCAAATTTCCACTAGGTTTGTGGTTATGTGTTACAGCTGCAACAGAAAATTAATACAGGAAGGGAGATCTGGGCATGTTTAGAAGCAGAATGGAGCCACTGGGAGAGGAGGTGGGGGGAGCACGGGCTATGCTACATTATCAGAGTGGCCACATTTGTAAATGCTTGATATGTTCATGGACTGTTTGAAAGTCTTTACAGGTATGAACTCATTCTGTCTGCACAACATGCCTGTGAAGTTGATATTACACCATCCCCTTTCATAGTTAATGGGGGTACAGAGAGACAAAGTGGCCCAAGATTGCACGGTGAGTCCATGAGGTGGGCAAGACAAGGCATTTTGACCCCAGAACTCACCCTCCTCACCCACATAGGACTGTATTCAGATATTTGGAGGGATAACTTTCTGGAAGAGATGAAATAGGATTCACTGGCCTATTTCAGTAGTTATTCATTGAAGAATACATAATATATAGTACTATGTACTATATAGTATGATAGTACATAGACATGTACATAGCCAAGTACATGGATAAGATACTCCCTGTTCTCTTAAATGTGGTTTGGGAGGGGAATTAGTAAGTGCTGGGTCATAGACTGCAACCAGGACATACTATCACAGAGGACTGGACTCGGTAAGGGTAAAGGGGTAACTTATCCACACTTCAGGGTCTAGGTGGATTAGTACAAGGTTCCTGGTGGAAATGGAAGGAAGGAAGGAAGGAAGGAAGGAAGGAAGGAAGGAAGGAAGGAAGGAAGGAAGGAAGGCTACTTAAACAGAGGGAAGGACAAATACAAAGGTAGTGTCCTGGAGGGGCCAGGCACAGTCGAGACTGGAAGTTGGTCTTTTCCTAGAGTTACAGAGAGGACCCCAAGAGGCTGGAGTTGGGAGGATAAATGTCAGATTCTGGACAGTGCAATCAGTGCTTGGGAGAAATAACAGATACGGGCTGCAGGGCTAGAGAAAAAGTGATGTTAATGAGCTCAAACGTCCCCCCCCAACCCCAACCTGAAAGATATCGAAGTCCTAACCCCTAGTACCTGCAAACGTGACCGAATTGGAATACAGGGTCTTGGCAGATAATTAAGTTACAACAAGGTCATTTATATGACTAGTGTTCTTATGAAAAGGGAGAATTTGGACACAGAAACAGACACACACACTGGAAGAACCCCACATGAAGATGAAGGCAGAGATCAGGATGATGCTTCTACAGGCCAAGGAATGTCAAAGATTGCCAGCAACCACCAGAAGCTTAGAAGGAGGCACAGAATAGATTCTCCCTCACAGCCCTCAGAAGCAATGAGCCCAGCCAACACCTTGATCTCAGATTTTCAGCCTCCAGAACTGTGAGACAATAATTGTCTGTTACTGAAGCCATTCAGTCTGTGCTACTTTGTTATGGCAGCCTAGCAAACGGACATAGGGATGCAACAGTTCTCTCAAGGACAAATGGGTGCAGCATTTCTCAACACAAAGTTTGCTGGGTGCCAGGAGCAGGTACAAACTCGACCTCAGCACTGCTGTGCCTCCCTGGCTTCCACCCAACAGACACCAGTTGCACACCCTCCTCCTCCCAACTGGTAACAACCAAAATCTCTCCAGCCATTACTAAACAGCTACCGGGGAGCAAAATCACCCTTGGTTGAGAATCACTGGCATAGAGAGAGGAGATGGAGTTATTAAACTAATATTTACTTTTTAAAATGTAGTTCTACAAATATTCATGGAGCAGCAATTCTGAGCTGGGCTTTAGGCAAGTGCCAAGAGTTTGAAAATGAAGAAAGGGCTGCCTCTGTCCTTAGGAAGCTCCGAGTCTATCAGGACAGCTTATGATTTACTGCAAACACTACTGACAGAAACATAAAGAAAAGTTCTGAAGATTCGAGTGTAGTTATGTAAGCTAACTCGATGTTTTTATGCATGTGCTATTTTTTCACATTATTTCAAAATAAAGCCACATTTCCACAGGCCAGAGGCTGTTTCCCCATAATTTCCTTCTAGTATTGTTTACCCTGTATATTTTATGAGTTTGGGGGTTATTACTGAGTTTTCAACAATCATTAGATTGCACCAGTGACATAATTGAATACAATTTTATTATCCTAGTGAACAAGCATACATTTTTAATCCTTCTGCTCCATATTTTTGGGGGCTAATAAATTGTTCTTGGAGGTTGCCCATAGGATGGGTACCTTCTGCAGATTTGACTTGATTTTTCTCCAACGCGCTATTTAAGCACGTCAATGCCGCACACACTTCTAAGTGGGGTATTAAAAAATGATAAAGTGTTCCATCTAAAATGAAGTAGCAGGTGGAATTTTTCTCACTGTTCTTGATTCTGTTGGGCAGTTTGCCTGACAAGTGGAAGGCACCAGATTCCTCCGTAATGCAGCCTGGCTCCTGACAAAGCTTGTCTTGGAAACATTGGTGTCACTTCAGAGAAAGCGTATGGACACTGACTTTGCTTCTAGGGAACAGCAGAGGCCCGAGGAATAAACAGATAGCCCTCAGCTATTAATAACACGATGTGGAAACAGCATGTTTCTTAGGTAGTGGCTGGCTGGGTCTATCTGCCGAAGATATCATTTCCATCCACGGCAGTGAACTCGCCTCAGGCATTTGTAAAATTCTTACTACTATGCATGGTTAACCTGCCATCTGCCTTTTTCCCCCCTTTTGCTGTTGATGGGGTGGGGAGATATTATTAAGGGGGGGGATTTGAATAAATAGAAAGTTCTACATAGTAGCTATATGATTTGAAAGGGTAACCAAGCAACTTTTTTTTTAAAGTTACAGTCACATCAGTTAGCAAGAAAGCAATGGTTAAGAAATGGTTGCTATTTAGAAAAAAAAAAGAAAGAAAGAACAATAGGGTTTGAACTTCTTGCCCAAATGCAAAAATGCTAATGCTGCAAAAAAGCCTTACTGAATTTTTTTTTCCAGTGCTGACTCCCAGGGATGAAAGTTACACCAAGTTTATTAAGTAATTCAATTTTGTACAACTTGAAGGAATCCTCTAACTCTTTTACCATGCTAACAAGCACAGGGCCTCTGACAGACTAGCTGCCAGGGAGGTTTCATCCCCACTGGTTTTGTTTATCCAGCAAATTGTAGTTTTGTTGTCTGAGGGAATTGGGAACAGGGGAATTTGTAGAAAAGTATAATAGAGAGAGACCTCACTGAGCACAAAACAAAACAATTCTTCTCTAACAAAATTAACCACTTTGATTTCATCCCCTTTAGGCTTCCTGCAGAGTTAGTGGCCTCCAGCGGGTGAGCTGGTCTCCCCAGCAGGTGCAAAGCAGAGGGTCCCTGTGAACGGAAATACAGAGGAAATGGGAGAGGTGAAGGAAGATGCTTCCCCAAACAGTAGCTGGGTCTGAGGTGGATGTGTTTTCTAAGCTTTTCTCTCAAGCCTCACAGAGAACAGGACTTAACAGCAGAAGTCCTGGAAATAATAGTCCAGAACACACCCCTGTATGCCTAACGCATGCAGTGTAGCAGGTTGCTGCTGAAACACAAACACACACACACCCCTTTCATTTGGATGTTTTTAATTATCTAAGAAATGAACAAACAAAGAAAGTGGTCTATTTTATACAGTGGAACACTCTTCAGCCTTAAAAAAGAAAGTAATCCTGCCCTTTGTGATTGGATGAACCCAGGGTGCATTATGTTAAGTGGAATGAGCCAGTTACAGAAAGACACATACTACATGATTCCACTGTCATGTGGAATCTAAAATAGTCAAACTCACAGACGCAGAGACTAGGATAGATGCTGCCAGCAGTTGAGGGAGGAAGAAATGAGGACTTGTTCAGTGGCCATCAGCTTTCAGTTATGCAAGATGAATAAGTTCAAGACTTCTGCTGCACAGCATCAGGCCTATCGGTAACAGTATGGCACTGTGCCCTTAACACTTTGTTAAGAGGATAGATCTCAAATTAAGTATTCTTACAAAAAAAAAAAAAAGCAAAAAACAAAGAGACACAAGCAACTTTCTAGAGGTGATGAATATGTCTGTTATATTGATTTTGGTAATAACATCATGGGTGAATGCATATGTTAGAACTCATGAATTTGTATATGTTAAATATGTGCAATTTAGGGTATATTGAATATACCTCAGTAAAGTGGTTAAAATTATCTGAGAACTGCACTTTGAGGTGAGAAAGAAGCAAATAAGAACACCCCACTTTCTGCTCTGGCTAAGTCGTTCGGGGGTGCGTTGTCCCTGTGATGCCTCAAGTTGGGGCATACAGTAGCCCCCCATCTATGGTGTCACATTCTGTGGTGTCAGTCACAGATGCCAACAGCAGTCTGAAAATATTAAAGGAAAAATTCCAGAAACAAATAAGTCCTCAGTTTTAAACTGTGCACTGCTCTGAGCGCCATAAGGAAATATCTCTCTGTCCTGCTCTGTCCTCCAAGGACATGAGTCATGTCCTTGACCAAAGTGTCCATGCTGTGTGAGTATATGTCACATGCCAGTTTCTCAGTCACTGTACTGGTGATTTGAATGACTGTCCCAGGACCACGTTCAAGCCATCCCTATTTTATTAATAATGGCTCCAGAGTGCAAGAATAGTGATGCTGGCAATTTGGATATGAAAAAGGAAGCCAGAAAGTGCTTCCTTTCGGTTAAAAGGTCTACATACATAGGAAAAAACATAATATACATAGGGTTCAGTACTCTCTGCAGTTTCAGGCATTGACGGGGCTCCTGGAAAGTATCCCTGAGTATAATAACATACTACTGTGTACAGGCTGTGTTTTGTGAGAGCAGTGGCAGCTCCTTGGAATGTGGACATTGGATTTGTAGGAATGTCCCTCCAAATGGTCCCAACCTTCTTGAACAACAGACATCCTCCCTGATCTAGAAGCTCTTCATTTCTATCGTCTATGATCCTCTCCAAACAGTGAGCTCTCCCAGTTAACAGTCCAGCTGTTGGAGATGGGACCTGCCTTCTTCTCTGGCTGAGCAGCAGCCGCCACCAAAGGTACTCAGCCTTTCTCTCCCATTCCTTTTCTCCCCTCTGCCATGCTCTTCATCTCTCACCTGTGTTTGCTCTGCTGCCTTCAAAACATTCTGAAAGACCACCCCTGATTTGTGCGTTAAGTAAAGCCAACACCTGGTGATCTAAAGGAATGTCCCAGGGACATGTCTAGAAGTTTACTGAGACTTGGTAAGTCATCCTGGGTCCCTTTCTGGAACTCACATGGATTCCATGTCTCATCAAAATGGTTTCTTGCATCATGGATTATTCCACAAGCATTCAGTGACTATTAGACATTAAGGAATTTCAAAGACAAAAAGGAAATGAGAGTAGATTTAGAGATATTTTGAAAGTTAAAGTGGAACAACAATCTGCGTATTGGTTAGAATCTGATTAATGGTTTCCCAATGCTCTTTAGTGCATAAACGCTGACCTCCTTACCCCAGCCTGCAAGACCCAGGAGTCTGGGTCTGCAGACATTTCCAGATGCAGTCAGCCTTTCTCTCCACTGAGCCCTCCTGGGTGCCACCTAACTGCCCTCTGCATAGTTCATGAGATGCCACGTAAGCCCTTTAGCACCCAGACTTTGACATAGGACTTCCTTCCATTTGCTTGGTCTTCTCCATTTGCTTCCCTCCCAGCTGAAAGAGTCCTTCTCCCCTTCCTGGACAAGGGAGATCCTTGCTAATCCTTTTAATGACAGTGTCAGAGTCACCTCCTTTGAGAATCTCCCCTTGAAGTCTTAGTCCAGTCTCCTTCAAGACAGACTCTCACAGACCCCTGTTCCTTTCCATAGGAGCTCTCATCTCAGTTTGAAGTTATATGTTAATCGTGCTGATTATTTTAAGTCTCTCTTTCCAACTCCCATGTAAGTTCCATGATGATATGAGGTAGACAGAACCTACACCATTAAAATATGGCTCATGTTAGGTGCTGTCAATCAACGTCAGATGCAGGAAGGAGTGAATGAATGGAGAACAGTGTACTATTCGGCAGGCAATGCTAAAGCCTATATTTGTTTCACATTCTTGTTGCAGTGTCCTGATGGTCTGGTGGGTTCACGAGTTATTTGGAAGCCTGACTTTCATGAGGACTCCTTCTCTTTCCTAGGTCTTCTCATTATGCCCAGGAAACATTTCCTCTGGAAATTGCCAGAGTTCCACTTGTTTGATAAACAGAACTAATGCTGGCGTTTTACCGTGAAACACACATTTCCTACAAAGAGTTTTACATTGTGGCTGTAAGGGACAAAATAGGAATAAGCATTAGCACCAATACAGAAAACTGGAGTCACATGGACCCCACAGATTGATTTTCAACAACCAAGAAGCACATAGGGGCAGAACAATTAATATCCCAAGTACTTAAAGCGCCACCTACCAAGTTGAAACACTCTGGGCTTCGAGTATGACACCTGATTTTATGTAGACAGATATATGCCGACATTCAATATGCAACTTTACATTTCCATATGTCAGGTAAGGTACAACCTTAAGCATATTCTGAATAATTCATTCAGGCAAAGGTCTGATAAACAGATGTCTGTAAAGCAATAGTTCTGAAAGTGGCATTTTCCTGACATGGAAAAAAAATCCCTGCTTAAAAGCCAGATGGCAAATAAACCCCAGTTCATCACTTAGGCTCACATGGGGAACTCCAGCACATTTTTCATCAATTCCCACTCTATATTTAACACAGTAAATAGAACAGTGAAGTATTATGTCTCTTCCTTCTCAATCCATCTCGACCATGAGTGTTAATCTCTACTGGGTTTGAAGCAGTGTTTACTCCAAATAAGCAAATGAGCTTCCATGTAACAAATTATCTCTTTGCAGAAACAACAGAAAATTCTGTACACTCAACTGTTTTAGTTTATTGGAGATTGTCAGAAACAAATTTTACAAAAATGTATATTTCTGCCCTCTGTCTCTCGCAGTTTAATAAGGAGTTGGGCATTCCATAGCATAAGCAAAGAGCCTTATCTAGATTTGCTTAAGTGGATATGAACTTACTATCGTCCCAGGTCAGGGTCAGGGATTGTGGTCTCAGAGGTATTCCATGTCGGGCACCATTTACCTCCTGGGCTCTGGCTATGGTCTTCTCCAACTGCAGTAGAGATATCCTATTTCATCTATTGACTTTGGACCCTGCCCTCACCAGGTGGGACACTTCCAGGATGACACTTCTCTTGACTCACCACGTTGCTAAAAATGCACCAAGGTGAGAGATGGATTTAGCAACATGAGGCCAAGAAGTGATGCTACATTTGGTGAGCTGATTTGATCTCTCCCTCTTTCCTTCCTTATTTGCTTCCTCGGCACACAGTTATTGAATACCTATGTTAGACACTGTGATGGAAGAAATGAATGAGACAGTCTAGTGGGAAACACTAAGTCTTTCAACAGATAACTTATAATTCAGGGTGCTGAGCTCAACTTAGAAGTGAATAGCATCCATGCTAGGAACACAACACCCAGCTCTACATGATGTTGGTAGATGGAAGGGCTGCCAAGAACTCTTCCTGGTTTTAATAAACCTTACAGGAACCTTCTAAATTGTATTCAGGCAATAGGCAAATATTTTCCTAGCACCTACCATGTGCAAGATGCTGGGGATGCAGCAGTGAACAGACACTGTCTCATGCAGCTCTCATGCTACAGAGCAAAGCAGCCATTCAACAATAGTAACACAAGTGGCTTATTATGAATGGCATGGTATGCTGTGAAGGAAGAGGAGAGGGCCTTAGGAGAGATTAGACAGAGGATTCCAGTTCACATAACAGATAGAAAAGCCATCCTGGAGGAAGTGATATTGATTCTGAGACCTGAAGAATGAACAGTGTTGTGGGCCAGGTGAGGTCTTCAGGGGAGAGCATTCCAAGCAGAGGGAACGGCGTGTGTTGTGATGCTTAGCACATTGGTAGAATGGGAAGAAGACCAAAGTGGTTCAAAAACATGAGTAACAGAGAGCAACAGATGAGTACGTAGAGATGGGTGGAGGCCAGACCATGTGAGGCCATGCAGAAAAGTTTGTTTTTGTCTTAAGACCCAACGGGAAACCAATAAATGTTTTTAAGTGAGGGGGTGGGTAGTGGGAACATGATTGAATTTGTGTTTCAAAAGATCTCTCTCTGTAATGAAAGCAGGATGCAAAGGGGTCCAGACTGGTTACGGAAAGATCCATACATGCTGCTGTGGCAGTTCAGGTAGGAGATGGTGTCATTTTGGACTAGGATGTTGGTGGAGGAGCTAGTGGGAAATAGACAAGTTGAGTACATACTTGATAATGAGATGTATGAACCTGCGTCATCAGCAAGTGCATTATTCACTGTGATCCAATTCATACAGGCTTGTTACAATGATCAGCTACTACATCAACAATAATAACTAACTCCTATCAACTTTCTCGGTACCAGGGACTATTCTAATAACTTTATGAGTAGTAACTGATTTAATCTTCCGAATACAACCCTGAGAAGTTGGTAACATGCATATCTCATTTTGTAAATAAGGAAATGGAGGCACTGAGAAGTTAAATAACCTCACCCAAGTTTACCCAGCCACTAAGATTAAACATGATTCAAATGCCGGGGGCCAGAACAAGAGAAAATAAATCTCTCCTATTGCTAACTTCCCATCTGGATGCTAGTCCCACTTCGTTACAAGATGTTAGTGCCTGCCTTTTGTTCCCTATTATAATGAATGGCTTTATATACTTCATACAGGTAAGTACATTATCATATATCCATATAAAAGTTGAGGACAATAATAAGCATTTACTACCAGGGTAGCACAAAATGAAACCATCATGATTTGAACACCCATGTGCTAGGCAATTTGTATATACCCTCCATGAAATACTCGGTGAGGTTATGTATTTTTATTTTTGCCACTTTACAGATTGGGAAAATGGGGTTTACAGTCTCCAATACTTGTGCCCAAGGTCTCAAGCCCGGAAGGGAGAAGGAGCCAGGGTTTATAGCTGTTTCTGCCTACAAACTCTTTGCTGCCAAGAAGGTATAGCAAGCATTAGATTTGGTGTTCCTGACAGACAGACAAACAGCTATGGGCTGCTGATTAAAGATGGAAAAATTGTAATGCATTCAGCCTTGGTGAGAATTTCGAACCAAGAGGAAATCAATGCCTTGGGCAAGAGAATGTGCCTGCTACCGACAGAAGAAGGAATGCAGGAAAACTGAAAACACACACAGGAGTGCACACATGCACACACTCAGAGCTGAATTATCTCAGAAATCCTTGCTGTTATTTGTAAATAGTCTGTATCTCGTCATGTTACCCCAACTGACATGAGCAGTTTGTACACTGTGTAGCTTTGATGGCAGCACATGTGTTCTGTTTCCATTGTCCCTGCACTTTATTTTTTCAGTTTGTTGCAATAAATCTTTAATATAGACTGAATTATGAGTTTTAAATAATTGATAGAGCTGACTCCAAATGCTTCCTACCACAGTCATGTAATAAGCTGACACTTTGAGGGCTAGGGTGCACTCAATGTCCTGGCATTCTCCAGCCTTCATCTCACCTCCCTCCTGACCCCACATCCACGCAGAAGCAACACTTAAGAGGACAAGGGAAGAAGGGAATAGATGGCAGCTTGATTAGGGTCATTGACCACAACTGGATCCAGAGCTGATACCGATGGGTTCTGAGTTCAAACTCCATGATGGACTGTGAACTTTCTTAATGGCATTGGCTGCAACCTCAATTACTATGCATTATTTGGCAGCAAGACCCATTCAACTCATTTTCCTTGAATAGTTACTAAGTAACAGGCAAGACATAAGCACGGGGAGACAACACAGAGCAGAAGCAGACATGTTCCCCCGTCCATGCCAAGCCCGTAGTTTAGGTGGTTACAGAAATTATTTTTTTTAATTACGCCACCAACATAAAATTGTAACTGTGTTAAATGCTATGAAGGGAGAATTGTGGTGCCACAAGTACCTACAGCAAAGGCATCCGACTTGGGCAGACACACAGGGTGAGAGGTCATCAATAGGGGCCCCAAGGAATGTGGGGTGCAGACTATGAGGGGCTGCAGATAGCAGATAAGCTGGGAACGTGTGGGGCTGAGTAGGTTGTACTCAGGACTTGCCATTTTCTTAAATGCAATGGGAAGCCACATCATGTTTCAGTCTGCATAAGGATTTGACCCAATTCATATACGTATTTTCTACTACAGATCAGTGAATAAGAAGTGGGCTTTTGGGAAAAGTCAACCTGGGTTTGAATTTCCACTTTCCTTTCCAAAAGTTCTGTCAAGTGGGTGTAAGTTATTTTTCAGCTGTAGCTTCCTTATATGTCCAACAGGGATAGCCCTCACCCTTCTCTCCCTTCATCAAGTGTGGTAGCCCTCAGTAAGCACACATGTGGGAAACTCAGTGCTTAGAATTTGGTAGTCCCCACAGGTGTGCTGCTGCTGCTATAGCTATGGCCATGTTACCACGGTAATCTCCCTAGAGATGAGTTGTCTGTCAGTTGGCCTCAAAGTTGTAGCACCCTGTCTTCACTTCCCTTCACTGAATGTATTTTTGAAAATGTGAACTAAATTCCCTGCCTGTTTCTCATCACTCTTTCACTGACTCCACAAGTCACCAGATCCTTTTCTAACACAATGATGTAACCACACTTAATACAGTGTCAATGATGTCCAAGCACTGTTCTACATGGTTTTAGATACACCATCTCAAAATCACTTAGGAGAATAAAAGTCCTATTACGATCTCCATTTTATAGATGGGAACCCTGATCTCAGGGAGTTGTCCAAAGTCACACATCTGGGAAGTGGCAGAGCTGCGGTTTCAATCTGGCTGATGGAGCTATAGAGCTCACTGTCAAAACTCTACTAGGATGCTTCTCAGTAGAACTCTTCCCTCTTTCTTGGAAATGCTGTCCTCTGGTGTGTATTCTCATGGGTCTCCTTTAATCATCTTTTATTTCCTTTATCAATTCCTCCTTTGTTCACCTTTCTGCAAAACATTGGCACTGTCAGGAATCTACAATTATGCATCTTTACTGTCACTGTCTTCCTCTTCTCTTCCTCCTCTTCCTCTTCTTCTCCTTTAAATATTCTGAGCATAGATTCTTCCCCTTATCAATTTCAAACAGTTGTCTTGCAGAAGCCACTGGAGGAATGAGCAACTTGTATTATAAATCATTGTTTATCCAGCAAGGAAACAGACATTTAGAACAACTAATGGTGGAGACAGAGGAACAGGGCAGACCAGTTGATTCCTCTACTCCCTGAATCCCATTCCATATTTACCAAACTAAGGTATTCAGAGAATGAGACTTAGTTCTGTATTTTCTTTAAATCTACCAGGGGATTCTGGAAATTAAGAACCAGTAAGACATAATCTCAAAGGTTTTGATTTGTTCCTAGATTCATAGAATGTCATAAAAGTGGGTGATTTTTACTAACATATATCATATTCTTTGATATGGTGCTTCTCTGAACTAAACTTCTATGGATGAGAGAAAGAGGTTTGTGTTTTGGTTTGGTTGGGTTTGGGGTTTTTTATGGCATTAGACTGTTCTAGGGTTTGTTGTTATTGTTGTTGTTTTAATTTTATCTACAGCCAGCATTTAAAGCTGGTGAAAAGCCTGAAATAGAGTGCTATTCTTCAAGTGGTACTTTTCAGAATCTTTGTTAGTTCTGAAAGGGTGTATGTTGCAAATTCTAGATGGAAAACCTTTGGAAACACTGAGACATTTAATTTTAGCTGAGTGAGCCACATGTTACTTATGAAACATCTATTTTGAGAACTGCAGCAAAGAATTAAACCTGACACTTCTTATTCTGGTCTACTACCTTCACTGATAAACAAAATAAAATTACAAACACACAGGGAAAGTGGCTTTTAAGGATACTAAAAAACCTGAGGGGGAGTTTCATCTAAACTGATATAATCTAGTTGTAACTGCTTTCTCTTTGACAAAAAAAAATTATTTAGTTAATACATAAATATTTTAGTATTATCTAGGGTGTCCATTTAAAGTCTCACAAAATTGCATTAAGGACCCCAAATAGGGTTAATATTTAGAATCAAATTCCAGAAATGCTGCTTGTCTTAAGATATGCTTTGGCAGTACCTCTATTTGTAAGGACCAGAGGGGTGAGAGCAGAAACGTGAGCTGGATGTCTAGGCTCAAGATAAGAGAAGACACAGGCATAGATTCAGGAAGGAGCTTTCAGAGTTGGAGAAGGAGCCACCACCTGTCCTGGAGCAGAAGAGAGTCTCTGCTCCACCGAGGTACGGGGCTGACTCTCAAAGTCACCCAGAGCACAGCACCACCTGGAACATCTCACGGGGATTGGGTCTCTCTCTACACAAGCAGCCTGATGGACAGGTTACCTGGAAATACACATCAAATTGCCTCTTAGACAGAGACACATCATAAAGTTGTGTTGAGAGGACCAATGCTAGCTGTGACAGAAAATGCAGTAATGGGGACTGGAAGGATTACTTTGGAGGAGGGAGACAGAGGAGGAGGAGGTAGAGATTATATATCTCTGTCTTTATCATGTGTGTATGTATGCATGTATGTATTCATCCATGAATCCATCTATCCACCTAGTATCATCTACAAGAAGAGAAACCATAACTTAGTAGAAGTTATCTCAACCCTTGGTCGATTACCATGTTCTCTCTAAAGCCATTCCCTGGGTCAGTTCTCCCTCTCTCTGTGGGTAATTGCTGACCCTATCAGACTATCTGAAATGTCCCCCAGTGCAGTCTGTTTCACTGGTTCTGCAGTATGAACTGTACTTTTTGTCAGTGATAGTGGTTTTTAGGTATCCAGAAGAAAATTTCTCACCAGAGGTTGCACTCATTTTGTTTGTTATGGTAAATTCAAATCTCTTAATTTATTGGGAATATTACTGAAAATAAATTTTACTTTCCCTATCAATAAAGTGCAGGGCTGATCTTCTCAGGCCAATGCTGTATTGGAAGACCAGGCCTATTGTACTCTTTTTAAATCTTATACAAAAATCTGAGAAGAGTGTAGGATTTTGTGGCCAAAATTGACTTTGGGCTTCATGGACTTGATTCAGTTTGGGGCTCTGTTCTATCATCTCAGCACAGTTCCCTGACTATTTTATTTACAAAGGACCTCAACATCACACAGCTACAGAAGTTGAGGTTTACAGGAAAGATATTTCAATGAATCACATAATTTCTGAAAGGGTGAGGTAAAGGGATATGCAGTCTTTCTTTTTTTATCTTGTGCTTTAATGACTTGATAACACTTTTAGTTGACCTGTATAAATTTGGCCTCTATGATACTTCTTATCCCACACTAAGCAATTTAAAACAAAAAATTAAGCTCCCACTATGTTCTTGTGGGAGAAGCTATGTTTATTCAATAGTCCTTGCTTTCCTGTGAGCATGTCTAATTATTCTAACCCAACCCCACTGGCCACACATGGTGGAAAAGGGTCTGATAGCTCATTCGAAGGCATTTCATTCTGCAGAGGTGAGCTTCTGAGAATGGGAACTGGGAGATCAGCCTTTGGAGAGCTTTGAAATGAAAGGTTATAGAGTTCAGGGCCAAAGCAGGAGATAGCCCCACACATGCTAGAATGATCAAGGAACAAAGATTCTAAGAAAACAGAAAGAAATGAGCAGAGAGGGGAATCACACAGGTGAGCAGGGATATGCAGACACAAAATAACAAAAAAACACCAGGACAGACAGACATAGGTAAACACAGAAAGATAGATAGATAGAGAGAGAGAGAGAGAGACTTTGAGAATGTACATTTCTGACATTCCCACTTCCACATCAAGTCCCCATTGGACTTCACTTTTAGTCTTTGGATATTCAAGATATTGCTCTTGTCTCCTAATAAGAACCTTCTTTTAATTGAGTTATATTTAGAGAGATCTTGTCCCTTACCATCAAAGAGCTTCGTCTGAAATATATCTAATTATAAAATTTTATCGTTAAATACTGGAAGACTTGCAGGAGCTCTCTGAGATTTTTGCTTGGCCAAAGGCCATTAATTTTGCATGAAATTGCAATGAGAGGGTTCTCCAGGAGAGCCCATAATCACTAACTGAGCACCTTAGGGACATGGATAAGATTTCATTTTATTTAAAGGAAATAAAGAAATGGGATCTCCCTCATCAACCTAGCAAATTCACATAGGTACAATAGAAAATTCCAAGTACGCGAAACAGAAAACTATTTCTTTTCCCAGAGT
Organism: Carollia perspicillata; assembly: GCA_004027735.1. Taxonomy (NCBI): domain Eukaryota; kingdom Metazoa; phylum Chordata; class Mammalia; order Chiroptera; family Phyllostomidae; genus Carollia; species Carollia perspicillata. The sequence continues at coordinate 64,990 of PVKM010001959.1, forward strand.
ATCAGTAAGCAGGGTCAAAATGCAAATGGTAATGTGACCAGCCACAGCACTGCCATCCACTGAGCAGCCATGAGGGCATCACGCACTGTGCGTGGTCTGGCTCAACCTCCACTCTGTATGGGGCAGCAGGATCTTGCTGAGGAGCTAGGTTGAAGACAGACTGCACTTTCATGTAGTGCTCCCTTTCCTGTTCAGATAAATAAAAGTAACTGTTAAGTATGTTCAAGGAAAACATTGCATTAACAATTTGTTAAAACTTGCAGAGATTAAGCAAGGAAACTGACATTGCCAGCTTCAGCAATTTGGAACAATGAGGAATGCTATGCTGGAAGCAGTGAAAAAAGTGAACCGCCAGAGGTAAAGAAGTAAGGGGTTAATAGGTAAGGCTGGATTTGAAAGGCTATAGCTAGCTGATGTCTCTCTGTCTCTCTTCTCTCTCCCTCTCATTATCGACATAACAGTACAGTACCGTAGTCCCCCCTTATCCACAGGGGATACATTCCAAGACCTCCAGTGGATGCGTGAAACTATGAATAGCACTGGACCCTAAATATACTGTTTTTTTCCTATGCATCCATACCTATGATAAACTTGAACTTATAGATCTGGCATAATAAGAAATTAATACCAGTAATTAATAATAAAATAGAACAATTACAATATATACTACAGTAAAAGCTATGTAAACATGTTGTCTCCCCCCTCCTCTGATAATTGATCTGATAACCAAGAAGGTGACTCTGTGACAGACTGACAGTCAGTTTATACAGCTTGGAGACACTGGACAAAAAGATGGTTCCCATCACGGGAGGGAGAGAGAGGGACGGTGTGAGATTTCTTCACACTACTCAGAACAGCATTCAATTCAAAACTTATATGACTTGTTTATTTCTGGAATTTTTCATTTATTATTTTTTAGACCACAGTTAATGGTGGGTGAATAAAACTGTGAAAAGCAAAGCCATTGAAAAGGGGGCAGGCTAATGTATTAGCTAGGTAGAAGAGGCAAATGGGTTTTGGGGTTTCGGAAATCAGGCAGACCTGTGTTTGCTTCTTATGTCTTGCATCAATTGGCAAGTTGATATACTACTCTAAGTTTCAATTTTTTCATCAAGAGATAATATCATCCATCTTGCTAGATTGCTGTAAGTTGGAGTTCTTACAGACAAAATATCTAGCAGAGCTCCTGGTTCACATTCTGTAATTTACAGCTGCTACAAATATTGTTGTAGCCATTATTATTAATAAAAATGGATGTATTGGCACCTATAATGGAATGCATCAGCACGCTTTAATTGAAAGTCACTAATGAATGAATGGCTAATGGAACGAATCCTGGCTTCAACAAACAAAACATTTATAAAGTGGCTGGGGAACATAACAGCAAACTAGACATAGCTGCTGTCCTCAGAAAGGTTAGACTTAAGGGGTCAGAGACACAAATAACCAGGAGAGTTAGACAAATTAAAGGCATATTTAAACATAGACACAGGCAAGCAAGAGTCTGTTGAAGGGTTATCAACTTCACAATTCCCTGACTTCATACTTTCTATTTAAAACTTGACGGAGTCTGCTAATGGTTCTTTTCACTCACGCCAACGGTTTCAGTAACTTCTCGAATAGAACAGAAAGTGGGTGTAGAAGGTGAAAAAAATTTAAATCAGAGGGTGAATGTGAATATGTGCACGGCCCTTGTTCGCAGTTTGGAACAAGCTAATAATGTGAAAAACTACCTCAGCGAATTGGCTGAGAGACTAAATGGAGGAAAAAGTTCCTGGACGGGAAGGAAAACCTTTGCTGCAACCACCAATCCCATCAACAATGACCGTAGTGATGATGTCACATCTTGCTATCACGTTACCATCCCAAAAGTCCAATCACACTTTACGTTGGCTTTTGTAATATGTTTTGTAGGATACAAGAAGGCTTACAGCAGCATTTTCCCAAACTTCACTATTTGTCATATGTTTAGTTTTTGCCACATCACTTGACCACTTATATTACTATTTACTTGACATTTTTCTATATCTCACTCTTTATACTAAACATAATTTATTTTTTAAAATCTATTAAAGCTGTTAATAGCATAAATAAAAAGCTACTGCAAATATATACCTATATATAAGTCAGTCTTATTATATTTCACTTATTACTATTACTTGCTGAAGTCCATAGTTATTTGTTTTTGTTTGTTTGGAATGTCATGAAATGTGTTAAAAAGAGAACTGAAGCCCTGGCTGGTGTAGCTCAGTGGATTGAGCATGGGCCTGTGAAGCAAAGGGTCACCGGTTCAATTCCCAGTCAGGGCACATGCCTGGGTTGCAGGCCAGATACCCAGTGGGGGACACATGAGAGGCAACCACACATTGATGTTTCTCTTTCACTCTTTCTCCTTCCCTTCCCCTCTCTCTAAAAATAAATAAATAAATAAATAAATAAATAAATAAATAAATAAATAAAGAGAGAACTGAAAAGGGAATAATGTTCTCATGATACTATCCAATGTTACATACCACTGTGTCTATGGACCACCTAAAATAAACTTACAGAACTCCTAAACCTTCACCCACCCTTTGGAAAATGGTTGGTTTGAGAACTGAAGTGGCTGGCCCAAGACTACCCAAAACAATTTCAATGCAGCTCATCAGGCATGTATTAAGCAGGCAGAAGGTGCAAGGCAACACAGCAGGTGATGGGGAGGTGAGGGTGAGCTTGTGGAAATGAATTAGCACTCCTCAGTCTCCCAGGTCTCAGACATTATTGGGGCTTGGACACATGAAGGTAGCAAATCCTAAGCATCATCAGGCAGGACAGATTAAACTGCACTGCATGAACAAATGGCCACGACATGTGGCTTACAATAACTGCTCATGGTCCCTCTTGCTGCATGCTCATCCCAAGTTATCGTCGGTTCTGCTCCATGCACTCTTCTCTCTGGGCTCCCACAGGAACAGAGCACCCCCTATCTAAGACGTCACTGGTCTCGTTACTGCACAGGGACCAGAGGTCAAAACGAGGCATACACAGACTCTTAAATTTCCCACTGGTAAATAATAAACACCATTTCTGCTCAAAGTTCATTAACCAAAGGAGGACACATGGCCAAGCCTGGCAGGAATGCAGCGGGAAAGTAAAATTCCCGAAAGGAAAGGCATGCAGGCAGGGCAGCTCAGAAGCAGCAGTGAATTTCAAGTAACACAGTAGCCTATCGACTGTTACAGTAATGGAATGGAGATTCGAACCCAGGTTTTTGGAATTCTTGCCCATTGTAACATACCCAAAAACAACCCGCCTCTATAAGAAGAAAAATACAACAGAATTTGAATATATACACATTTCTTTGCAGAATCACTTGCAGCCTAAGTGGAAATGCTCTTATACCTACAAATTACTTATGGGGCTTTATGTGGCAGATACAGAAAAAATTCAGATACTAAAATGATTTTTTAAACCAAAGAATAAGCTCACAGAATAATGCTGCCATTCATTCTGAGGATCCTTCCTTCCCTCTTAACTTTTAAAAAGAATCTTTGGATATCAGAATATAAAGGATTTCTGGGTCAGAAATAATTTAACTACTGACCTGCAAGAAAGAACAGGATGAACCAAAAGACCTCTAAAAAGCACTTGCAGCCCTGTGGATCTGTGGTATTTTACCCAGAGGACAAATAGCAAATAAAAACCATGTGCAGATAAAATTTCTTGGGCAGACAGATAGTGTAATTGCAAGGGAATTTAATTTCCCCCTGAACCAAAAATGAAACCCAAGACAATAAGTGACTGTATAAAGAGAACATTGCTTTCTAAATGTCGACGCCAGTAAGCTCTTTCCACCCCAAGTTTGAATTTTTACAGAAAGATGAAAAAGTTTTCAATCAGCTTCAGCACTTTGGCTTCTGTTGCCCGTCGGGCGGACACCACTGAGAGCACGGGACTTGAGCTGTCAGAGACACGAATCTACAAAGTATTGTCGTCCCTCATTTTCTTTTGATTTCTTTTTATTGGTTTTATGAAAAGTTAATTATTTCTTTGTAAAGAAATAAAATGTTCCCAATGTCAGAACTACTGCCTAATGCTCTTGGATTCTAAATAAAACCTCTTCTCCAGGGAAATACCTCTAAAGTTCAGGAGTCTCATTGAAAATTTCATAATTGCTGGGGAGCATGTATCTCAAATTAAAAAAAAAAATACAATCAAATACCCAAACTAAGTAGGTTCTGGTGATGAAAATGATGATTCTGCAGAGAGAGAGCAAAGGAAAAACAAATCCTCAAAGAACTAGTTTTACTAAATTCATGAAGGCCGTTATGGTGATTTGTCAGACCTACAAGGGAAAAAGAAATGTGTGCATCCGCCTGTGTTTGTGGAGAGATAGACAGATAGATAGATGATCATCTACTACATAAGATGAATGGTTCTAGGAACAAGGGGAAAAAACAAAATAAAAAACTATGTAAAGTTTAGGAAATTATTGTTGTTTTTCAGAGAGGCTTCTGTTGACATTACCTTATCCATTCAGCTTCTTGAAATCATGCCGAACCTGTAAGAACAGGGTCAACTTCTCAATTTAATTGACAGGGTACCATCTTATTTTCCCCATCAGAGCCCCTTTGGTCATCCCACCTCCCTTGGAAACACCTTCAGTGATAAAACTGACTTCAAACTACAGGGATTAGCTTCTTTGTAGCCTCCTCTCAAAGAACAGCATTGCAAGGGGCAGAGAAGGAGAATGTAAAACAATATAAAAACAAAAGAATGAGAATAGCAAGATCAACAATAACATGGAATCAAAGACCACGAGTTTGTCATGGGGCATGATGATTTTGAAACTGCGGGGAAAATCCACCTTAGAGAACGTAAGAAAGGAAGTAGACTCACTAGCATGTCAGTGGTAATCAAAGCTTGAGAGTGGAGAAAGCTGTCATGAATAAGAAAAGACCATTTCTTGGTTTTGTTTTATTTTTTTTATTTTTTGTTTCATAAATTACTTTATTGTTGTTCAATTACAGTTGTCTGTATTTTCTACCCTCCACCCCCCCACCCCACCCAAACCCACCTCCCCCCCTTGCTTTTGTACAGGTGTCCTTTATAGTTGTTCCTGAAAACCCTTCTCCCCACAGTTCCCTCCCTCCTCCCCTCTGGCTATTGTTAGATTGTTCTTAATTTCAATGTCTCTGGTTATATTTTGTTTGCTTTTTCTCTTTTGTTAATTATGTTCTAGTTAAAGGTGAGATCATATAGTATTTGT
>PVKM010001960.1:0-27571 GCA_004027735.1 Carollia perspicillata
TGCCATCTTCCCTTCTCCTGTTTATTGTTTTTAAATTGGTTGTTGTCCTTCTTTAGGTTGTGCAAGGAAGTGAAGCATTTCTACCTATGCCTCCATCTTGGGCAGAACTTCCAGTTGTTTCCATTTTTGGCTATTATGAATAATGCTACCATGAACATTGTTGTACAAGTGTTTGTGTGTCCCCATGTTTTTAATTGTCTAGAAGTGAAATTGCTGGATCACGTGAAAACATTTTGAGGAATTATCAGACTGTTTTCCAAAGTGGCTGTATCATTCTACATTCTCAGGACATTATATTACATTCTCACCAGCAATGTATAAATTCTAATTTCTCTACTTCCTGGTCAACATTTGTTATTATTGCCATGCTTATAGATGTGGAGTCATAGCTCATTGTGGTTTAATTCTATTTCCCTAATGAGAGATGATATTGACCAGTTCCTCATGTCTTTTGGCCATTTGTATATCTTCTTTGTAGGAATGCCTACAACTCCTTTACTCATTTTTAAATTGGGTTATTTTGTAGTTGTGATTGTTTGTTGAAAAGATGAATTTTTTCCCTATTGAATTATCTTTGTCAAACATCAATTGGCTGCAGATGTATGGGTTTTCGATACTATTCCATTGATCTCTATCTTTTTTTTAAGAGCTTGAGGGGAAGGAAGGAGAAAGGGAGACAAACACCAATGTGTGGTTGCCTCTCACATACCCCCTACTGGGAACCTGGCCTACAACCCAGGTATGTGCCCTGACTGGGAATCAAACCAGCAGCACTTTGGTCCACAGCCCATGCTCAATCCACTGAGCTACACCAGCCAGGGCTCTATATCTATCTTTATGTCAGCACCACAACTGCAATTCCAGAACAGTAAAGCGAATTGCATTGAAGAAATTCTTGTTCTCAGAATAAATGAATTATCTCTTTGGATTATCAAATGATAATTCAAAAGACTTGTGGTTCTGGATTTTCTTTCATACCTTTACAAAATATAAGCCATTGCATCAAAGTCTCCCATCTAAAATAACTAAATTACATGTATAAATCTAAATTTAAATGCTCACCTGCAGGGACCTTTTAAAAAAACTTTACTTTTATGTCAACTGTGGGCTTTGGCAATCTCTCTATGTATTCTATGAATGAGTTAAAAAGTCAGTTATGAATCAAGGCATTCATTTCCTTAATGTTAGAATGCTTACTATTAATCTAATTTAGAAGCTAATATTCAACTTCAAGCAAAATCCTTTAAATTATTAATTTTATAAAAAAATTTCTTCATTATGTCCTGAGAACTTGAAAGATTTAAAAATGCATCTACTACTCTAAACATAAGAATTTGCAGAAATGAAAATATTTTGACTTTAGGGCAATAGCATCTTTTGATAATTGTTGTCTCTGTATTTCTGGTATTGACACTCTCAATTTTAAAAAAGTTTAAAAATTATTCAGTAGGTCAAGAAAATATGATAGCAAGGTGAAGCTCACAAGAAAGGAAAAAATAATTCTCTTGATTATCAGAGACAGTTGTATTTGGTTCTTCAGCTCAGGAAGAGAGGTATTTTCCCCTAAGTAAACAATAGTAACTAACTTCTTTTCTGGTTTTGGCAAAGGAGAGCCTGTGGCACAGTCTTCCTCTTGAGCTCACTTGTTGAGTTGTGCATCGATCCCCTGTTATCTGTGAAAGGATTATTTTTTTGTTCTTGTGATTATTTATACAATGCTAAACCTTTGAAAAATCTCTGCTCCCTGTTTTTGATTGGTTATGCTTAAGAACTGTGTAATGGTTAATTTTATGTGTCAACTTCACTGGGTTAAGGGATGCCCAGATAGATGCTAAATGTCATTTCTCGGTGTCTGTGAGGGTGTTTCAGGGGGAGATTAGCATATGAATCAGTACTTTGGTGAAATCCCCCTCACCAATGTGGTTGGGCATCATCCAATGCATTGAGGGCCCGAACAGAACAAAAAGACTGAGAGAGGAACTCCAGCTGGTGGGTCATAGGACCTCTCAGCCTCCATAACTTGTAGAGCCAATACTTCATATCTCTGTATATCCTATTGGCTCTGGTTGTCTGTAGAGCTCTGACTAATACAAACTATTCCATATTACAGACAACCTAGGACAAGAGAAGGCACATGTGGCTAAACCTTGATAAACCCTAGCAGTTCTGGTGAGTCTTAGTTATACAGTTTCAGAAATTCAGGCTTATCTGTTCACCAAGAGGTTAATAGATGTGGAAGATTTGATTCTTCATAACCAGCATATAAAGGTTTCATTTTTAAAAGATATTATTAACTTATTTTTAGAGAGAAGGGAAGGGAAGGAGAAAGAGAGGGAGAGAAACATTGATGTGTAAGAAAAACATGGGTTGGTTGCCTCTTCCACATGCCTCAAGCAGGGACAGGGCCTGCAACCAGGAATCGAAACTGGTCACCTTCTGCTTTGTGGGATGACACTTAACCAACTAAGCCATGCCAGTCAGGGCTGGAGATTTCATTTTTGAAAGACAAAACTTATTGGCCACTCATGGATAATTTATGCTTATCAAAGAATTATATGCAATTGTTGTTCCATTTTTTGGTGGATATTTCTTAGGAGAAGTATCAGATCACAGTTATTTAGAGAATATATAACTGAAATAAACAAATAAAATGATACAGTTCAGGGATTTTAAATAATTTTTTTAATTTTTGTTTTAAGAACATTTCTGCTGCCCTGACCCATGTGGTTCACTCAGTTGGTAAGGGAGTTGTCTTGCAAAGTGAAAGGTCACTGGTTTGGTTCCCAGTCAGGGCACATGACTGGGCTGTGAGTTTGGTTCCTGACTAGGGCATGTATAAGAGGACTGATTGATGTTTCTCTCACATCAACATTTCTCTCCCTCTCTTTCTCCCTCCTTCCCCTTCTCTAAAAATAAATAAATAAAACATTTTGAAAAAGACCATTTCTGCTTAAATAGTTGAGATGATTCCTATTGTATGATGTGGAGGAATACTGAAAAGTTCTGTTTCTCCTCATGATCAGCATCACACATCTCTTTGTGCTTGCCTAGCTTCATTTTTTTTTCCATTTTACTGTTGTTTCAGATTGATATTACAACATCCGAATGTGTTAGAGGGAGCAAAAGCACCTAACTGAATTTAGTCATGAGGGGACACCAAACAACCTGACATTTAAGGGCAGTTCATAAAATAACTGGCCTGTGTTCTTTAAAAATGTCCAAGTCATAATATGCAAGAGACAGAAAGACAGACAGACTCAGGAAGTGTTACAGATTAAATAAGACTAAAAGATATGATAGTTAAATGCAAATCATGATCTTAGGTTTCCTTCTGCAATAAAAGACCTTATTGGAACAACTGGTGAAATCCAAATAAAGCCTGTAGATTTAGACCTAATCTTAATAGTATTGTATCAATGTTAAGATCTTAACTTTGGTAATTATACTGTGGTTATGTAATAAAAGTACTTAATTTGGGGAAACACATATACTGAAGTATTTAGGGGATATTACATTTGCAATTTACTCTTAACAGATCAGGGAAAAAGTTTAATATTGAGAGAAGCATGTGTGGTAAGATATTAACATTTGGGGACTTTAGTTGAATTCTTTTTATTATTCTTGCAATTTTAAGTCTGAAATTATGCCCAAATAAAAGAAAATACTTTAAATTAGTGGAATATTTTTAAAGTGTTCAAATTGTTAAAAAATGTTTAACTATACAGCACACAAAAGTTAATGTGTAATTTTTTAAAAAGTTAGGCAACATATCTCAGTGGCTAAGAAAGTAGTCTGGAGCAAGATTCCTGGGTCCAGATTTTTGCTCTGTCACTGATTAGCTGTGTGGTTTTGGGTAAGTTACTTAACTTCTAAGTTTTCATTCCTGTAAAATAGGAGTAATAAAATGGAACCTATCTCACAAGGTTGTTACAAAATTAAAATGAGTAAATATTTGCAAAGGACTTGGAGCAGCACCTGATGTGAGTGTTTGTTAAATGAATACATCTATAGAAAGACTTCAGTGTTCATGGTGTCAAAATCACCTTTAGGAATAACAATATTTTAAACTTTAAAACATTTAAAAAAGTTTTTCTAGAAACAATTGATTTGGATTCTCATTAGTCTCTATTTTGACCAACGGGATCGCTGCTATCTCCCTTGATAATATCTTGTACTAACTTTTAGTCTGTTTCATATTACAAAAATTTTGCTAATATTTTACAACAAATATTTAATATAGTTTTTTCATTTTCATGATGGTTCTCAATAATCCAACACACTTACTTAGTCTAAGTCAACTGCTGTAAGAGTTACAAGGATGGATTTCTGACCTGAGGTGTATACAAATTGGAAGGGGAATTAAATAAGTACAAAGATGGCAGCAATACAATGTGATGTTGGTGAAGGAAGAAGTGCTAGATGGTTACAAGAGGGAATGATTATATAGAGTTGGAGGAAGTGGGAAAGCTTTCACAGAGGATGAGGGCACTGTATGCGGCTGAAGGAGGCATACGACTTTAATTGGCAATATGGCAAAGGGAAAGTCTAAGCAGAAGGATTAGCAAAACAAAGGTACAGTGACGAAAAACAGCAGATGGTATCTTGGACAAGTTATTTGAAGTTTAAGTAGATTTAGCATTTAAATTTTGAGCCATTGTAAGCCTTACTTTCCTTATCCATAGAATGGGCCTCCCCATCTTACAAAGTTGATGAGAGATAAATATAATGCATGTGTTTGAGAGTAAATGCTCATTAAATGTTGTTGTTCTTTTTGGTACACATTTATTGGAGCTTAGGTTATATGTAGGGAAATATGTACATGTAATATATTGGACTAATATTGAGTGGTGGGAACGGAGGTGAAAGGAGGAGACAAAATCAACGTTGAAAGATGTTGTGAAGGTAGGTGGAATCTGTGACTTTGAAACTGACCGAGAAATAACAGTAGGGGGGCCTGATATGTTGCCATGGTTTCAACTTTGGCTGCTAAAAGAGTCTTAGCATCTTTAGAGGACCATAGGGAGAAGAAACCTACTGTACCTCATAAACCCTGGGCACTGGGCTAATGCCTCGTTCAAGTTATCTCATGTTTGAAAAACACTCTTTTGGCGGGATCATGTTTTAATAATGTAAGGGCACTTACTGGCTATTTATAGTATTTAGGATGAATCACTTTGTAATACTACATAATCTATTTTTTTTCTGAAAAAGAATGTATTTGAGCTTGCTTAAAATAATATACATCTATAGCTCTTAACACCTAAGGTAGTTTTTATATGCCTTCAAAAATTCTAATGATGCAATGCTTAACTATTTGGTTGCTGAATGAACCGTTTATTGAGTACCAGCTCTTTACAGTAGCCTTAATGATTAAGTTGACTTTAAATCTAAATTTTGATCCTTTTTATGAGAAGAAGCTGCAAGGAGGGAGCTGTTCCTGGGACATTGGTCTGTGAACTCCTTATCTGAAAATTTTTTAAATATTTTATTTATTTATTTTTAGAGAGAGGGGAAGAAGGGAGGGAGAAAGAAAGGGAGAGAAACATCAATATGTGGTTGCCTCTCAGGTTTCCCCAACCAGGGACCTGGCCTGCAACTCAGGCATGTGCCCTTGACTGGGAATTGAACCAGCTCCCCTTTGGTTTGCAGGCTGGCACTCAATCCACTGAGCCACACCAGCCAGGGCCTTATCTGAAATTTTATTGGAACTGTGGAAATGGAGGGCAGGGGTTTCCCCCTTATATGCTACACTCTGTCCTCATTGGGAACACCTGGATGCCACTAGGAAGTGCTGTGACAGTGACTGTCCCTTCTGAATAAATGATTTTGGCATTAATGACCAGAAATTTAGTTCCTCTGGTTTAATCTAAATTACACTCTCTGATTGAATTAAAATATTGTAATTTTTCTTTCATTTTAAGAAGAATTATTGATATTTGGGAAATTTATATAGCATGTCTATATAATATTTTAGAAGTGAAAGAAATATATTTATGTATTTTCCAATAAGTCTATGACTTAGGCAAGGTAAATCTTATTAATTCTATAGAGGAGGAAATAGAGAAACATGTACTCTAAGCCAAACAATATTTAGTGTTCTTCCTTTTCTACCTGCCTCACTGAACTTATTCCACACTGGTTTTCTCCCCCTCTTTCTCTGAATTCCTAAGCTGACTGACCCTTCCCTCCTACCCCTGGTAGTCCACAGCTGAGGAATTGAGTCTCCCTCTGGCAGCTGCTTATTTTATTTATCCTTTTGAAGCAAATCAAAGAAGGGTATCTGTCTGACCTTTTATTTATTTATTTTAAATTTATTTTAATTGTTGTTCAAGTGTAGTTTTCTGTCTTTTACTCCCATCCCAGCTTATCCCACCCAGCCCTCCCCACCTCCCTCCCATTTCCACCCCACCCTAGTTTTTGTCCATGTGTCCTTTATACTTGTTCCTGCAAACCCTTCCCCTTTTCCCCTGAAATTCCCTCCCCTCTAGTCACTGGCAGCCTGTTCTCTATTTCAGTGTCTTTAGGTATATTTTGCCTTTTATTTTGTTTTTTTAATTTTATTTTAATTGTTATTCAAGTACAGTTTTCTGTCTTTTACTCCCGTCCCGGTCCACCTCCCCAGTGCTCACCACCTCCCTCCCATTTCCACCCCCCTTAGTTTTTGTCCATGTGTCCTTTATACTCGGTCCTATAATCCCTTCCCTTTTTCCCCTGAAATTCCCTCCCCCCTCTGGTTACTGTCATCCTGTTTTCTATTTCAGTGTCTCTGGTTATATTTTGCTTGCTTGTTTGTTTTGTTGCTTAGGTTCCTGTTAAAGGTGAGATCATATGGTATTTGTCTTTCACCGCCTAGCTTATTTAAATGCCAGTTTTAAATAGGTGAGTCCAGAAAGGGGCAGGACCACCAATTTATCTGCACATTCACTGTGTAGATGGGCTAGGCTCAAACTGCTTTTGTGAAACCACCACAGAAAATAGGAGGTCATGGCTCCCTTGCTCACAGTAGTGTGGTCAAGGGATGGACTATGAGATAGCATTTATCCTGGAGAAGTTTCATGAATATACTGAAGAAAGTTAAAATCCATGTTCCCCTCTGACTACCACCCCCCACCATTTCCAGGTTGATCCAAGAGTCTACTAGTCTGGATACAGTTGAAATAATCAATATTATTAGCGAAATGTCACCCCAATAAATTTAACTTAAAAATACTGTTAATGAATAGACTTTTATAATAATGATATAAGCAATGGTTATGATTTTAGTTCTGTATTATTTGGCAAAGCCATAAAAATGATTTCTACATACAAAGGAGAGTTTCATAAAGAAAAGAACTATATTTTTAATAATTTTGGTTGAACCCACTAGGTAGAATATCACTATATTATTTCTGCTTCCTTTATGTTTTCTCTTAAACCATGTCTATTTAATTAAAAATAAAATGGAAATAACTATATGAATAATATAAAATTTTCCAGCCAGATGATATAATTTTTAAAATGATAAAAATAGATATTCTAATATACACTTCTCAATTTTTATTTTGTTAATAGACAAAACTTAATGGTCAACTCAAGAAGCAGAATAATGCTTTGTGTCCTGCTGCCATTGGCCCGCTGAACTGATGTGTTTATGTGCCATTGAGTCAGCTCTGACTCCTGACCACTGTATGAACGGGTGATGTCCACAGTGTCCTGTGCTCAACAGCCCTGCTGAGCTCCTGTGGACACATGCCTGTGGCTTGTTTTATACAGTCAGCTCATCTCATATTTGGTCTTTCTCCTGTGCTGCTGCCTTTCTGTTTCTCAGCATTATTGTCTTTGTTAAAGAACTCTGCCTTCCCATGATACACCCAAAGTAGACAGCTTCAGTTTTGTCATTTTTGCCTTCAGCAATGTTTTAGGCTTCACTTGCTCTAGGCTCCACTTTCGTCTTTCTCGCTGGTCGGGGTATCTATAGAGCTCTCTTCGAGTACCACGTTTGAAATGAATCCATTTTTTTCCTACCCGCCTTCTTCACTGTCCGACTTTTGCATCCATACATAGTAAATGGGAAGACCAGGGTATGGATGATCTTAGCTTAGGTCTCTAATGACACATCCTCACTCTTAGTGACCTTCCCTAATTCTTCTGTTGCCGCTCTTTCGAGTCTCAGCCTTCTCCTGATTTCTTGGCTTCAGTCTCCATTTAAATTGATGACTGAACCAAGGCAAGCAAAATCCTTAACAATTTCAGTGTATTCATTGTCCATGTTAAAGCTGTTTATTTCTTCTGTAGTCATAATTTGCCTTCTTGATATTCAACGCAGTCCTTCTTTGGTGCTTTCTTCTTTCACTTTCATCAGAAGTTGTTTCAAATCTTTACTACTTTCTGCCAGTAAGATGGTGTCATCCACATATCTTAAGCTATTGGTATTTTTCCACCAATTTCACTCTTCTTTCCTCTGAGTCTAGCCCATTTTTAATATGATATGTCCTGTGCAGAGATTAAACAAATAAGGAAAGGAAATGCACCCATGTCTGACACCTTTGCCTGTAGAAAACTATTCTGTCTATATACTGTAGAGGTCTATGATAAATCAGGACAATCAGGTGCTGAGGCACACCCATTCATTTCAGAGCAACCATAGCTTTTCATGATTGTCACAGTCAAAGGTTTTATTGAAGTCTATAAAACATAAACTAACCTTCTGAAATTCTTAGGAAAGCCCAGGAAATGCTCACAATTAGATTTCATGTACTCTTCCTTTTCTGATCCAGCTTGAACATCTGGCATTTCTTGCTCCATGGAAGGTAAAAGCCTTCGTTGTATCACCAAAAGCATTGCTTTACCTGCATCGAAAATTATGGCAATGGTCCTGTGGCTACTGCACTCCTTGACATCTTTCTCAAAGACTAAGATGTGTTTTGAATGTTTCCAGTCTATAAGCCATTGTTTTGTTTTCCGCATTTGTTGACATATTCTTGTTAGGATTTTAACAGATTCAGTCTCTGTGGCTTAAAATAATTCCATCATTATGCTGTCCACTCCTGGTGATTTATTTTTTCCCAATACTATTAGGGAAGCTTTCACTGCTTTTTCTAGAATTACAGGTTCTTCCTTATTGGAATCTTCCTCAAAGGCATCTGTCATCATTTTGTCTCTTCTGTATAGATTTTCAGTATATTGTATGTACCCTCCCTTTGTTTTTACCTGGTCAGATAATGTCCTTTCCTAATCTAGGTTTAAATCTCCCTTTTGTTTCTTGAATCTTCTGGTCCAGATCTCTTGGTTTTTCCTTTTTTATTGTTCTTATTTATCTCCTTATACTGATTATCATAATACTTCTCTTTATCTCCACATGATTAGCCATTGAAAAACCGCATTCAGGATTCTAATCCTACTTTTGCTTTAGCCTCTTGCCTGCTTCTAAAAAGCTTTAGTGTTCTGTCATCCATCTCAATTTTTCTTTCCTTTTACCTCCTGCATTCTTCCACCTGATGATGTTCATTTATACAGTAATCTGTTCAGTTGTTCAAAACACATGTTTGCAGTGGACAACTTATTGGCTTCACAGAAATCCATGAACCAGTCTTCTGCTTCATTTCTGACCCCTAGTCCCAATTTTCCAATGATGTTTGATTTTGCTTTATTTTCTACTTTGGAGTTTCAGTCACCAACAGTTATCAACATGTCTTTTTTGGGTGTGTGATCAATTTCTTCCTAAAGACTTTCTTTTCTTTTTTTTAATTAACATTTTTTATTGTTGTTCAAGTACAGTTTTCTGCCTTTCCCCCCACCCCTCCTCACTACCCCAGCCCTCCCCACCTGCTTCCCCTGCTTCCACCTACCCCTTGGTATTGTCCATGTGTCCTTTATAATTATTCCTGCAATGCCTTCATCCCTTTCCCCTATAATCCCCTTCCCTCTCCACTCTGGTCACTGTCAGCTTGTTCTCAATTTCGGTGTCTTTGGTTATATTTTTCTTGCTTGTTTGTTTTGTTAATTAGGTTCCTGTTAAAGGTGAGATCATATGGTACTTGTCTTTTACCACCTGGTTTATTTCACTTGGCATAATGCTTTCCAGTTTCATCCGGCTCCTTCATTCTTTCTGCTGTGTAGAATTCCATTATGTAAATGTACCATAGTTTTTTGATCCATTCATTTACTGATGGGCACTTTGGTTGCTTCCAGCACTTGGCTATTGTAAATTGTGGTGCTATGAACATTGGGGTGCATAGGTTCTTTTGGGTTTTTAAAGACTTTCATAAAAGGTTTCAGTTTCATTTTATTCAGCCTCTGTAGTTAGAACATAGACTTGAATGATGGTATGATTGGTTTTATTGATTGATTTTATTGATTGATTGTCCATTGATTGTCCATCAGACCTTGCATTGTAGCCCGTAACTGCTTGCTACATCTTGCCTCATTATTAAAGCCATCTTGTTCTTCTGAGTTTGTCATTTCCAGTGTTGAACACTTTGTAGTTACCTGACTGGTAATTTCCCATTGCAGTCCATTTTAAGCACTGCAGTTTTTAGATGCTCCATTTCTTGTTTTACAGTTTCCAATTTACCATGGTTCATGCTTCTTACATTTCATGTTTCAATTGTAAAATGTAGTGCAGTGTCTTACTTTCCTTTCGCCTTTGTGCACATCAGCACTAGCCATCCTTTTGCAATTAGCAACAATTGTGAGAAAGAGAGAGACAGCCTCAGTGTGGCTACTGTTGTGAGACAGATTGGGTAGAGGATCCTAAAGGTTCTTTCACATTTAAATTGAGAAGATGGGGCTTCCTGTCAGGATGGAGGAATTGGTAAACATGCTTTGCCTACCTTGCACAACTACAGCAAAAATTACAACTAGACTACAAAACAAATATCACCCAGATTTGTCAGAAAATTAAGGTTTGTGAATGTCCAATAACCAAGGATTTAAAGAAGCCACATTCATCTAGATGGGTAGGAGGGGTATAGGCACAGAGAGGCATGGATATGCACAGTGGCATGGGGAGGTGATGAAGCGGGTGACATGTGGTGGATAAAAGTTGGAAGGGATACTTTAGGAGCAAGGGTTTCCAGCCCCACACCAGCCAACCCAGGGTTCCAGCACCAGGGAAGTAAGTGCCCATAACTTCTGGCCGTGAAAACCAGTGGGGGTTGGGACAATGGAAGAAACTGCAAGACTCTCAGGAGGCTCCTCTTAAAGAGCCAGCAGAGGTCTCAGGACTTTCTCAGAGTCACCCCCTCTGGGATTCAGCACTAGGCAACAGCTGGAAGGGCAAGTGGCATATGGGCAGAAAGCGAAGTGATTGGCAATAGGTTGAGTGCTAGGAGACTGCTTCCTCCAGGCAAATCTCCAGAGGCCAGGCAGTGGCATTGTCTCCTCTCTGAACTCTCTCCCACACAGAGCTACAAAATGGTGAAGTGGGTTGCTGGACCCTGGCGATTACCTTAGGCTCCACCCCATACAATTTATAGGTGCTTTTTCTACAATAGGCCACACTACTAACGGATTCAAAGCAGCCCTACCTAATATACAGAAGCAAACATAGAGAGGCTGCCAATGTGAGAAGACAAAGAAATATGACCCAAATGAAAGAACAGAATAAAACCCCAGAAAAAGAACTAAATGAAATGGAGATAAGCAACCTATCAGATGCAGAGTTCAAAGCATTGATTATCAGGATGCTCAAAGAAATCTTCGGGTACCTCCAACAGCAAAAAAAGACACAGGCAGAAATGAAGATTACATTAAGTAAAATAAAGAAAAATCTATAGGGCACCAACGATGGAGAGGATGAAGCTGAGAATCAAATCAACAATTTGGAACACAAGAAAGAAAAAAGCATTCAGTCAGAACAACAAGAAGAAAAATAAATAAATAAAAAAGTGAGGATAGACTAAGGAGCCTCTGGGACATCTCCAAACATACCAACATCTGAATCATAGGGGTACTAGAATGTGAAGAGTAAGAGCAAGAAACTGAAAAGTTATTTAAAATAATAATGACTTAAAACTTCTATAATTTGGTGAAGGAAATAGACATACAAGTCTAGGAAGCACAGAAAGTCCCAAACAGCTTGGGCCCAAAGAGGACCACACCAAGATACATCATAATTAAAATGTCAAAGGTTAAAAATGAAGAGAGAATCTTAAATGCAGCAAGAGAAAAACAGATAGTTACTTACAAAGGAATTCCCATAAAACTGTCAGCTGATTTCTCAGAAGAAACCTTATAGGCTAGAAGGGA
The DNA here is from genome assembly GCA_004027735.1 of Carollia perspicillata. Taxonomy (NCBI): domain Eukaryota; kingdom Metazoa; phylum Chordata; class Mammalia; order Chiroptera; family Phyllostomidae; genus Carollia; species Carollia perspicillata. The sequence continues at coordinate 12,229 of PVKM010001960.1, forward strand.
CTGGCAAGAAGTATTCAAAGTGATGAAAAGCAAGGACCTACAACCTAGGTCCTTGCAAAGCTAGAGTGGAAGGACAGATAAAGTGCTTCTGTTCAAAGTAAAACTAAAGGAGTTCATCATCACCAAGCCATTATTATATGAAATGTTGTAGGGAACTATATGAGAAAAAGAAGATTAAAACTATAAACATTAAAATAGCAACAAATTCGCCCTGGCTGGTGTAGCTCAGTGGATTGAGTGCGGGCCTGTAAGCCAAAGGATTGCGGTTTGATTCCCAGTCAGGGCACGTGCCTGGGTTGCAGGCCAGTCCCCAGCATGAGAGGCAACCATACATTGATATTTCTCTCCCTCTCTCTTTCCCTTCCCCTCTAAAGTTAAATAAATAAAATTAAAAAAAATAGCAACAAATTCAGAACTATCAACAACTTAACCTAAAAAACAAGGTAAACAAACAAGCAGAATGGAAACAGAATCATAGATATGGAGATCATTTGAAAGGTTATCAACTGGAAGAGGGAAGGGGGAGAATGAGAGAAAAGGTGCAGGGATTAAGAAGTATAGAATTGGTGGATACAAAATAAACAGAGGAATGTTAAGAACAGTACAGAAAATAGAGAAGTCAAAGAATTTGTATGCATGACCCATAGACATGAACTAAGGCGGGGATTGCTGGAGGGAATGGGGGTACTGTTCAGAGGGCCAAAGGGGAAAAAGTGGGACAACTGTAATAACATAATCAATAAAACATATATTTAAAAAACAATGCAATTTGTACTTGCTCTCTGCTCTCCCACCAGTAACTGAGTGGTTTCTAACCTGGGAGTCTCATTTTTCAGCACTATCTCATATTTCACTTCAGACTGTCTCATCATAGGCTTTTCCATGTAAAACAAAAGATATTTAAAAAGAACAAGAATAAGAAAAGAAAATGCAGCAGTGGTTTACCATTGTCTTCTTCTATTCATTGCTGTGGTCTGTGGTGTCGCAATCACCAGATGCCTGTGAAATGTAAGCATCCTGTGGATTAACTGAAACTGAGTCTGACCCTGACCCTCAGTCTACAGTTTTAAATGGGAATGATACTTTTGGTGAGTAGCAAATATCATATAAGTTTGACTCTGGTTGAAAGGGTTCAACTCTCCTTTACTATAAAACAATTTAAAAATGTGACCAACTTGCTTTGAAAATTGATCTCATAGTTCTTCTCTTGCTCTTAGTGACAACTGGTTTGGCATTCTCTTTTAACTTGTTTCCTGGTGCCACAATCTTTTACTGGGGTTATTTCTCGAACTCACTGGATTTCTTTTTAATTTCTAGCTATATAACTGGATTTTTCATTTCCAACAACTTAGTCACCATCCTTCTGAAATGCAGTCATGCTCTATTGTGTTATGGGGATCCTGTGAGTTGCCTCTACTGTTGGTGGCACATTATCTAAAAGCATTGGATCCATGATGCCTGGAAAGTCTATAAAGCAACGTGGTCCTTTCGCCTTGTTCGTTAAGTCAGGTAGGTCTCATTTGTACAAATGTTCTTTCTCTGTCTCTCTCTTTTATTTCCTCTCTAAGGTGGAAATAAAATATATAGGCCCATTAATCTGCACGGGTCAGCATTTTGATAAGAAACATTCTTGGAAAAGGTAAAATTGCATTTCAATTGTGTATGATGTACAAAAAGGGGGCAAAATGCCCAGTCCTTTTCGATTTTAGCAATTATAAAGACCTAAGTACTAATGAAGCTCTAAGGATTGTTTGTCTTGGGTTATCCTGAAATTTAAGAAAAGATAATATATGTTGCTATAATTAATCCAGTGGGCTTAAATTGGTTTTAAAAACTGGGCATAGATATTAAGGCCTAAGATGAGATAATCACAAAAATTTAGATGATAACACATATTATTATTTTTAAGGGGACATCGTGCATAAAAGCTATATGTGATATACATTATTGGAGTTAAATTTTGAGATACTATTCAATGTTTAATATTTATATGTTCTTTTGAAGCATTTTCAAGCAAAGAGACAATATGAGAGAGGCAAAACTAAAGAATTGTGGAAATGGCCATTTACTTTATTAAAAATATTAACAACTCCAGGACCAGGCTTGAAGACCGAGTTTTAAAACAAACAACATAGACATATAGACAAGTTTTTTTTGCATATGATAAGTTAATATCCTTTTCTGAATTAGTTTTCTCATCAGTTGTTTCTAATTATCTCTTTTTTTATAATTTAAAATGTATGAGGACCGAAGTGAGGAAAAGAAATTGGAAGAGAAGATATTTATATGAATAGAACAATTCCTAATATTATTGTAAGCAGGAGAGTAATATTAAATGAAGCGTTGGTGGAGTAACTCATAGCAGTCTGTTCTAACTGAATAGTCACCAGAGCAATAGCAGAGGAAAGGACACTCCTTTTGGAATTCAGAACAAAAACCACTGCCCAATAGTTTTAGCTAACAATGCCAGGTACATAACCTACAAATGAACTTTTAGCATGAGGGTATTGACATATAATGAAATAAGACTCATTATACATCCTTTATAAGTTACTTCCCCTATTTTTTTTTTTTAATTCAGAACTTTCAAGTGCTCTTTTAAAATTTTGTTGAAAACGGAGGGGTGCAGCTTGGTGTGACTTCACAGCTGTTTAATATCCAATCGCTTTCATCGAACTCACAAATTTGTTCCAAAGCCTATTTAAGTTCTTATCAAGCAACAGGAATTCAAAATGCTGATTGGACTAAGGTACTTTGAATACAACTTCTATTAATCATGATACGAATTCTTTTTCAAGGCATTCTGGGTAAAGCAATGTAATGACTTAAAAATTTAAATAGAGAGTTGTTAGGTGTAAACTAGCAGTTCTTTGAGGAGGGAAGAGGGAAAAAAGAGGAGTTTTGAAGAGCACCTTAAAAGGCAACAGGAAACACACAATATGAGAGATTTTTATATAGAATATTTATAGGAATGTACATATTTTGCCAGCAATGTGTCCATGCTAGGGATTTTCAAGAGCTAGTCATAAATTATACTTTTTTTCTTTAAATTCTCTTTCCTCAAATTGGTTTATAAATTATCCTGCAAAATGTACGTTTTAAATGGGATAGCTCAAAATGTGGGTGTAAAGGCTAATAATTCCAGGGAGAATCAAAGGCGGATTTAGCAATGAACTACAGTGCACAGGGTCTAAAGAATGTCACTGTAGCTTTTCCTAATGCCCTTTTCCAATAACGAAGTGTTAGTTACAAATTGCATTATAGGTTAGTACAAAACAAACAAATGACAATTGCATATACATATTTAATAATATTTGAACATAAAAATAAAGAAGAGAAATACAATTCAGATGACCCTGGGAATGCTATACAAGTAAATTATGAAGATTAGCGAGCCAAGTACTGGACAAAAAGTTTAAAGAAAAGGAAAGTTTCTCAACTCTTAGGATTAAAATTTTATTTTCTTATAAAAGGAAACATGAGAAATAGTTGTGTTCCTGAAACAGAATGTTCCAAAAGAGAGTTGAGGTTGGGGGTTGTAGGGGGGACCCAAAGTATTTTAATACACGTTGCCATCTGAAATTCTGCTCGATCTTGCGGTATGTTGTAATTTTCCATTATGCTGTGAAGGTGGAAAAGAGAATTAAGAGGGTTAGAAATGTTAAAGAAAATATTCTGCTTTTAATAACATGAATCAAGAAATACACAACAAAGTGAGTCACAGTCTGCCTTTATTATTCTTCATAAAGGTTATGAGTGGAAAGCCAAACCGCGTGAAGGTCTCTGTGGCGCAATCGGTTAGCGCGTTCGGCTGTTAACCGAAAGGTTGGTGGTTCGAGCCCACCCAGGGACGCTAAGCTTTTATCTTTTAATGGCTTCTTATCACCGATGATTTGCTGCTTTTGCACAAATCTCTGAGCGTAGAGCTCCGGGATACCCTGGAGGTGGATTTCCAAGGAACGGTGAAAAGAAACCGGAGATCTCACTTCGCCGCCCTCCCCGGGGGCAGCTCTTCAGCTTGTAGCACTAGGGATCCCTCCGCTCGCTGCCTGTTTCTCCCCTTGGCCGGTAGGCTCTTCCCACCCTCCCTGCAGTGGCTGGTAGGTTCAGCCCCTTAAAGCCCCCGCCTCCTTTCGCTTCCCAAACTCGAGCCACTTCTTGCCCAAATGCGCCCTCGTTCACCTCCCCCTTTTCTTGTCCGCGTGGGTTCCCGTCAACCTCGCCAGGCTCTCGTGGGCTCCGAGCGGCCCGGAGGCCCCCACTCCGGGAGTGAAGGCAGAGCTGGACTTGTTCTACTTCAGGATCCCAGAAATGTCAGAGGTCGCCTAGAAATAGGTACTCAGGAGTGTCAGTTTCAAGCTCTAAATTGATTTAAAACTCGTGCAACATTTTGTCTGGTCCCCGTCGGTGTAAACATATTTCCATACTCCCTTTTACTAACTATTCTTGGTATATTGGTAAATTCAGAAATGTTTGGCACGACGTGTTTTTGTGGACATTATTGTCAGAACATTTATATGTTATATTTTACTTTTTCTACTAAGTGCTAGAATTTTATAGAGAATGGAATAAACCTGCCTGAAAAATTTCCCATCTGTTCAGAAAGGGAGAAAATGTTTTTTCTTCCTTTATTTTATTTTTTTTACAACTGTATTATTGTTAACCGCAAAAATAAAGTGAGAAAGATTAAAAGTGAAACTGCTAGCATATTTTGTTTTGACATTCCATAAGCATATTATACAATTTATTTTGCAAAATGCACAACTCTCTCAAAATAGTTACTTTTACTTTATTCTCCATATGTTACCTTTAAGAAGTAATCATAGTTTTTTATAATAACTATTGTCTTGAGTATAGATTACAGAAATTTGAAAGATAGTTCTGGAGAGAAGTGGTATATCTTATTCCTGAAAATATATATTTATGCTCTTTATATTTCCCTCAGGTTTACATTTTAATGAAGGCTAATGTTTATTGAGTGCTTAGTAGTTGCCTGGTACTGTTCTGAGTGCTTTCATGGATGAATGTATGTAGCCCTCACAACAGCTTTCAAGGTAAGTGCTATTGTTGTCCTTGCACAGATCAGCCAGCTGAAGTACCCATGTAATCGAATCATTTGCCTGAAGTCACAGTTTGTACCCTAGCACTATACATATATGAAACCAGGTAGTTAGGGTCCAGAGCCCAGGGTCCTTGGTGGAAACATTCTGCTTAGAGTCATGTACAGGAAGCACAAATTTCCCAAGTAGGTTATTGCAAGTGATGGTAAGCTGTTCCACTCCCACCTCCAATTCTTGATTCCCAGGCCCATATATTCTATGTATTGCAGATATGGTACCCTATACTGGTCACTGATTTCAGGTGTATGCGAGGTCCCAAATGGTGGCTATCCAGGGTAACATCTCTAAGCTGGCTTTGGCTCAGTTGTGTCTTTAAGAAGCCATTCCACTTGCTGTATCAGGCCAGCAGCTTCTGGGTGCTGCAGTAAGTGAAAGGACAAGTTGATCCCATGGACATATGCCCACTGTTGCTCCTTCTCTGAAGAACAGTGGCTCGATGTAATGTCATGTGGGTTTTCATGCGGGTCCCTGATTGAGCACCAGTCCTCAGACAGTGTTAGTTAAGGTTCTGTGGGTGCCAAGGGAAGTCTATACCTGGAATTTGTATTAGAGTCACTGCCCCTTCTAGTGTGGGAACGGTCCCATGCAATCTATTTGCCATCGAGTGACCAGTTGGTTTCCTTGACTAGTTGCCATATTGTGGGGGTTGATGTTATTCTATGCTGTTGGCAGACTGACATGCCGCAGTGGCGGCGCCTGGCTCAGCCTGGGCTGTCAGGCCTATGCATAGCCTCATTCCTAGCACCTTGGCTACTCCATTCATGAGCTCATTAAATCAGCACTGCTGTGGCTGGTGACAGATGCTGGCAGACATCATCTATCTGAGGTGTTCTGTGAGTGTCTCTTTTATGGTGGGTGCTTTCTTGTAGGAGTTAACATGCAATACAAAGAACTTCACATTTCATGTTCACTCCCATTGGCTCATCTCATCCCTCTTCCCCAAACTTCCTTAGCCTAATTGTTTATTATCTGTTGCTGCATAACAAACCACCCAAAACTTAGTTTACAGTTCAGTTATATGACATGATTTTGCGTTTTGGTCTGGGCTCATCTGGGGGGCTTCTCTACTGGTTTTACATGAGGTCTTCCACACAGCTGCGCTCGGATGGCTGGGCTGGATGTCTGGTGCCTCAGTGCTCCTCCTTGTGGCCATTCCTTCCAAGATGGCAAGACAGCCAGAACTTCTCACATTCTGGCTTAAGGGTCGAAGGAGTGGAAGCTGCTTAGACTTCTTAATGCCTGGTTTCAAAAGTCCTTACATTCTGTTAGTCAGTGCAAGCACAGGCCCCAGCCCAGATTCAGTGGGACATAATGCTGTTTCAGATGGCAGTAGCAGTACGTGCGTGCAGGGAGGGGCAGAAGTTCTTAGGGTTGTTCTTGAAGAATAGTTGCCACAGTGCACCTCTGGCCACAAGTCACATTTCTCCCTCACAGAAAACATGACTTATACTCTCCCCCAAAGTAAAAGTTTCATACATTATGGCAGAGTTGTCAAACTCATTTTCACCGTGGGTCACATCAGCCTTGCAGTTGCCTTCAAAGGGACAAATTAATTTTAGGACTGTATACATGTAACTACACCTTAACTGTTAAGGAGTTGAAAGTACATTCGGCCCTTTGAAGGCAACTGCAAGGCCGTTGTGCTCCCTGGTGAAAATGAATTTGACACCCCTGCATTATGGCATCTGCTTGAATCCAGGGCCTCATCATCTATATCAGCTGTGTAAGTTGATGGGGCCTCTCAAGTGTGTTTCCTTGGCTATAACTCCTTAGGAATAACTCCTCTTGTTCTAAGGAACTCTAAATGGAAGAGTTAAGTTACTTGTTCAACATTTACCAATGATGAGGCAGTAACAGGAAAGTTGGAATAGACAAAAAAGGGGGAAACACAACAGTCACCAATTCATAATAATTTTGAAATCCAGCAGGGCATGTGTTGCCAGTCCTTTGTTGTAGAATGGTCCTGATCTGTGGGAATAGTGCCCATACCTTTAGGCTCTGCCCTCTGACTCATCCTTCCTTTTCTATTATAAATGGCTCCTTTTTGAAGCTAAGCAGCTTCCTTAGCTTGCTTACTGCCAGTAGCAGTTTGAGGGCCCAGAGACTTCTTTTCATTGTGAATTGTCTATCCCTTCTGTACAAATGGATTCTGTTTCCTTAAAAACATTACTGTGTTTTGTTTGTATCAAATTGTAGTGAATGCATTTGGTACAAGCCATACCTACACTTCTTTCTGAAATAGGGCTGTGAAGCTGCTCCAGGGAACTTCCTTACGGTTCTTAGAAGCCCTGGCGTCTAGTTGAGAAGCTGTATGTGGCATGCCCTTAGTATTCACAGAAGCCTTTTTGATCAGCTGAAAGGCTCTTTGATGCATCACCTGAAAGTGTAAGACACTTTCAGTGAAGTATCTTACAGTCCCATCCTTGATCTGAACTTTAGACTGAGGTATGTTTTAATTTCTGTATACTGGATTTGAGTCCCTCCACCCCCACAATACATTCTTACCTCGAAAGGCTTTTGTCATCCAAAGAAACAATATTTCTTTAAAACCCAGTAAGTCCTGTTTTCTTTATATTTCCTTTAAAGTCTGCTTCAAAACTGTGTACCTATACACTTCTTTTTTTCTCTTTTTCCTCATGTACTTTTACACAGGCAGCTAAAAACAAAACAGCAGAGTTCTCAGCAGTTTGCTTATAAATATTCTCAGCCCCACCCAGGAGTTCCTTAGGTACCTTTTCTGTTTCTCACCTCATTGCAGGTGACAGTTTCACCACTGTGTTGTTTGTGTGAATGCCACATTTATTAATGCATAATAATACTCAGGTCCCCTTTCCTTTAGTCTCCTATATCAACCTTGTCACTGTCTTTCAAGCCTTCATTAATGGTCTCTTTAAGGAGCTCCATCTTCCCTCTACCCCTTATCCCAAAGCTAATGCCGCATGTTTTAGTTTCTTATTAAGGCAGACACCATTTCCAGATACAAAGTTCTGTTTTAGTCATTGGCCATTGCATAATAAACCACTAAAAACTTCAGTGGCTTAAAATAACAACCATTTTGTCTTTAATCTCTTGATTCCATGAATTGATGTGGCTCAGCTAAGCAATGCCTTCACTGGTATGACTTGGGGTCTCTCCTGTGACCCTGTCAGATTGGGGCTGGGACTAGATATATGGCACTTCAGTACTTCTTCCTGTAGCCTCTTTCTCCACATGGCATCTCATCCTTCAGGGCTTCTCCACAGGACCTCTCTCTCCAGCAGGGTAGCCTGGTTTTCTTTAAATGGCAGCTCAGGGCTCCAAGAGGGAAAATGGAAGACACTAGGCTTTCTTAATGCCTGGGCACAGAAATCTCAAAGTGTTACTTCCTCCGCATTCTATTGCTCAGAGCAATTATAGGCTGTGCCCAGATTCACAAGGAGAGGATATAAGAAGCTTTATCTGTTGAGGAGACTAGAGACATGAACATTAAGGGAGCTGCAGAATTATTTGTGGTCTTTTTTAAAAACTTGCTTCTATGCAAATCTTCCCATCTTTCACCTTCACAGATTCAGACTAACCAGCCAAGCCACTCACCACTGCCATGAGTTTGTATATATCATCATCCTGGGCTGTTTTTCTCTCCATTCAGAGGCACCACCTGAAACTCATTGGAAGGCCGTTTGTCCTTGCTGTTGTCCTTCAAGGCCACTCCTGAGTGGGGCTGTAGTATAGTTGCTATCTATTTTTGGCATGTACCCACATACTGCACTGACCCAGTTGTGACTATATTCAGCCTTTTTCCTCCTTTGTCATCTAGTCACAACAAATTTCCTCCCACCCACCCACCCTGATTTGGTCAGAGATATCAGCTAAGGGACAGGCACTTGGCAACACAAGTATGTGTCATGGGGTTTAGGCTACCTGCTCATGTGGTTTACTTATATCTCCTTTGACCCTGATCCCAGATTATCACTGTCACATTACGATGGACTTCTGTTAGGCCTGCTCAGCTTCGTGACATTGTGGTCCTTGATAGGACTTACCTCAGGAATGGCAGTTCTGGTCTGATCACTCAGTGACCTGTGGTCAGGCACTCTGCTACTAAGGTCCAGCAGCACGTTCAAAGATGGTTTTTGAATGGTGTGTAACTATTTGCTGCATATGGCAAATGGCCTTATTCCAGAACTCTAGGGATCTATATTGTGATTCTCATTTTTGGAGTTGCCATTATCTCCAGAAGACATCTTTTTCCACCAAAGATACATCTAACACTGTAGAGTATGTCCAGTTCTGTGGCCCCGGTGGAAGGGCTGCTTGCATGGCAGCCCAGACTTACTGTAATGCCCTTTCCTGCTCTGCACCCTACTCAGAACTGACAGCCTTTTGCATTCCTGATAAATAGAGGGGTGGGCAAATGTAGGTTTACAGTTGTGAGTACCAAAAACACAGAGTTTATATTTCCATTACTAGTTAATTATTGTATTATTTATTTATTTGTATAGTATACCACTGTGACATACTTTTGAGTTAATAAAGCTATTATAGTAATCATAACCTGCCTGTCTTTTCCATATGAACAACTGTAAACCTACTTTTGCCAACCCCTGTAGGTTGAAGTACTATTCTTGAATGTGGAACCTGAAGAGCCCTAGCAGGCATTTTGCTATTTTCTTACTGGTAGAAAGTGTAAAACTCAGTATTTTGCCAGTTACTTTTGGAAGCGGTGCTCCAGACCCCAGGAGTACTCATAACTTCACTATCATGGTGGCCCCTGAATGCCTGTGGGATTCATTCCTGCCCTCTGGACTGTGTGTGTCTTACCAAGGCCTCCAATGTACTTTGCATTTTTGCTTATCTGGTCTGCCTTACTCTGTTTCCAAATAATAATAATGATGAAAAAATTGAAAAAAGTTTACTTGGTGTGTATCTTCTACTGCTGCAGCATTATATAAAATAAGGAATCAGATTTTTTATTTCTTATTAATTTTTATTTTTTTAATTTTTTCAACTATAGTTAATGTACAATCTATTAGTTTCAAGTGTACAACATAGCAGTTAGATATTTATATACCTTATGAAGTGATCACTCCAATAAATCTAGTCCCCATCTATCAACATACATAGTTATTATAATATTATTGTCTATATTTTAAGGAATCAGATTTTTATAAACCATTTGAAAACTGCATGTCTTGGGAATTTGGAAAGGCAAGTGAGTTAGTACTTCTGCTGTACTCTGTAACATCTTGAATTGTAATGTAGGATATTGTAGGACAACAGAAAAATGGACAATTTAAGTAACTTATCAGTTAATTAAATTAACTGTCTCTTTTTGTGGCTAAAACAAGTTTTGGAAAACTCATGAAATCCTTTTGTACCCAAAGGAACCTACCAAGTGCTCTACAGGTGTGCAATACATGTGGTTGATGCCACTGGGAACACCAGCCCTAATTTTTAATTATCCAAATAATCAAGAATACAGTGATGTTTTAAGTAAAGACCCTCCATTTTAACCATCTAATATATCTATTCACAATAAAAATGTGCAGACTTTTATAAATATAAAGTATTGTTAGTTAAATTAAGTGTATGATTAACTAAATTTTGGGGACATGGGGTTAAGAAGTGACATCGTCAAATGCATGCACCTTTATTTTTTCAATTTTATTTTTTATTGAATTTATTGGGGTGACATTGGTTAATAAAATTATATAGGTTTCAGTTGTACAATTCCATAATACACCATCTGTGCATTTTACTGTGTGTTTGCCACCCCAAGTCAAGTCTCCTTTCATCACCGTTTATCCTCCCTGTACCCTCTTCTGTATCTCTCTCACCTCCCTTTCCCTCTGGTAGTCACTATATTGTTGTCTGTGCCTATGAGTTTTTCTTTTCCCTCCCCTCTGACACCTGTCAGTCTGTTCTCCATCTATGAAGAGTCTGTTTCTATTTTTTTGTTAGTTTATTCATTAGATTCCACATGAGTGAAATCATATGATAATTGTGTTTCTCTGAGGGGCTTATTTTACTTAACATAATGCTCTTCAGGTACATCCATCCTATTGCAAAAGGTAAGATTCTCTTCTTTTATATGGCCAAGTAGTATTCCATTGTGTAAATGTACAACAGCTTTTTCATCAACTCATCCACTAATGCAGAAGACCCCAACCTTTTTGGCACCAGGGACCAGTTTTGTGGAAGACAATTTTTCCATGGATGGGGCAGGGTGTCGGGGAATGGAATGGTTTCAGGATGATTCAAGCACATGACATTCAAGCTCACCTCCTGCTGTGCAGCCTGGTTCCTAACAGGCCTGACCGATACTGGTCTGCAGCCCAGAGGTTAGGGACCCCTACACTAATGGACATTTGAGCTGCTTCCAAATCTTGGCTATTGTAAATAATGCTGCAATGAAAATAAGAGTCATATACACTTTCAAATTAGTGTTTTGGATGTTTTTGGATATATTACCAGAAGTAGAATTGCTGGGTCCTAAGGCAGTTTCATTTTCAATTTCTTCAGGTACTGCTTTCCACAGTGGTTGCACCAATCTGCATTCCCACCAACAGTGAATGAGGGTTCCCACATCTCGCCAACACTGGCTGTTGGTTCATTTATTGATGATAGCGGTTCTGACAGATGGAAGGTGATATCTTATTGTGGTTTAACTTTGTGTTTCTCTGATGATTAGTGAAATTAAGCATCTTTTCATATGTCAATTGGCCATCTGTATGGCCTCTTTAGAGAATCGTCTATTTAGATCCTTTGCTCACTTTTTATTGGATTGTGTGATTTTTTTGTGTTGACTTTTATGAGTCTTTTATAAATTTTAGATATTAACCTTTTCTCAGATGTGTCATTGGTGAGTATGTTCTCCCATTCAGTGGGTTGTCTTGATTTTGTTGGTAGTTTCCTTTGCTGTGCAAAAGCTTTTTAGTTTGCTGTAGTCCCATTTATTTACTTTTCCTTTTGTGTCCCTTGTGCAAGATGATATATAATAAAAATATTACCATGAAAAATGCCCATGATTTTATTGTCTATGTTTTCTTCTAGGATTTTTATGGTTTCAAGTTTAGCATTTAGGTCTTTAATACATTTTTAGTTTATTCTTGAAATAAGAATAAACATGAAATAAGATGGCGGTCTAGTTTTACATATTTTTTCTGACATATATGTGTGTAGTTTTCCCAACACCATTTATTGGATGGACTATCTCCCCCCCATTGTATGTTTCTGTGTCCCTTGTCAAATATTAATTTATATAAAGGTGTGGATTGATTTCTAGGATGTCTATTTTATGCAATTGATCTATATGTCTGTTTTCATGCCAGTACCATGCTGTTTTGATTACTGTGGCCTTGGAGTATAGTTCAATATCAGGAAGTATAATTCCTCAACTTTGTTCTTCTTTCTCAAGATTTCTGTGGCTATTTGGAGTCTTTTGTGGTTCCATATAAATTTTTGTAGTGTTTCTTCTAGTTTTGTGAAATATGTCATTGATATCTTGATAGAAATTGTACAGCATCTATAGATTGCTTTGGGTAGTATGGACATTGTAATGATATTAATTCTTCCTATCCATGAACACGGTGTGTGCTTCCACTTATTTTTATTTTCTTCAGTTTCTTTCTTCAGTGTCTTACAATATTCTAAGTACAGGTCTTTTACATCCTTGGTTAAATTTATTCCTATGTATTTTATTTTACTTGAAGCAATTGTGAATGAGATAGTTTTCTTAGTTTCTCTTTCTGATTGTTCATTATTGGTATATAAAAATGCAACTCTATCTTGGATATTTATTTAGTATCCTGCTACTTTACTGAATCAAGTTATCAGTTCTAGTAGTTTTGGTAGAATCCTTAGGGTTCTCTATATATAGTATCATGTCATTGGTAAATAATGATAGTTTTACTTCTTTCTTTTCAATTTGTGTGCATTTTATTTCTTCTTATTGTCTGATTGCTGTGGCCAGGACTTCCACTACTATTTTGAATAAGAGTGGTGAAAACAGACGTAACTGTCTTGTTCCCAAACCTAAGAGAAACATTTGTAGTTTTTGCCCATTGGATATGATGTTGGCTGTGGGTTTGTCGTATATGGCCTTTATTATGTTGAGGTATGTTTTCTCTATTACCTCTTTCACATGAGTTTTTACCCTAAATGGGTGATGGATTTCATCAGATGCTTTTTCTGCATCTATTGATATGATCATGTGGTTTTTATACTTTATTTTATTTATGCAGTGTATCACATTTATTGATTTGAGGATATTGTACCAACCTTTGCAAGTTTTCTTCTTTCTTGAAATAGGCCTGTAATGCTAAGAATTTCTCTCTTAGTATTGCTGTTGCCATGTTCCATAGATTTGGGGTTGTCATATTCTCATTTTCTTTGGTTTTAAGGTATATTTCTATTTTTTCCTTAATTTTTTGTTAGTCCATCCATTGTTTAATAACATGTTTTGTAGCCTTTATGTCTTTGTGTGGTTTTTAGTTTTTTTCTTTTGTTTGATTTCTAGTTTCCTACCATTATGGTCATAAAAGTGCTTGATATAATTTCAGTCTTCTTAAATTCATTGAGACTTGTTTCATGTCTTAACATATTTTCTGCCCTAAAAAAAAGTACTCTATGTGCCCTTGAAAAGAATGTATATTGTGCTGCTTTGTAGTGAAATGCTGTGAAGATATTTATTAAATCCATCTGATTTAGTGTGTCATTCAAGGCCACTGGTTTCCATTGATTTTCTGTCTAGAAGATCTATCCATTGATGTCAATGGGATGTTAAAAGTATCTACTACATCTGTATTACTGCCAGTCTTTCCCTTTATGTCCATCAAGATTTCCTTTACATATTTAGGTGCTCCTATGTTGGGTGCATAAATGTTTAAAAGGGTTATATTCTCTTGTTGGATCTCTCTTTTCTCATTATGTAGAGTCCTTCTTTGTCTTTTAGTATAGTTTTTGTTTTAAAGGTTATTTTGTCAGATGTAAGCATTGCTACCCCAGCTTTTTTTTCCTTTCCATTTGCATGAAATTTCTTTCTCTATCATTTTTCTTTTGGTCTGTGTGTATGTTTTGTGGTTACTGATAGGTATGTATTAATTGCTATTTGATTTTTTTATTTATTGACTCTTTTTAAGAGAGAAAGGGAGAGAGAGAGAGAAACATTGATTATTGTTCCACTTATTTATGCACTCATTGGCTGATTCCTGTATGTGCCCTGACTGGGAATCAAACCAAAAACCTTGGGGTATCAGGACGATGCTCTAACCAGCTGAGCTACTTGGCGAGAGCTATTGCCACTTTATGCTTTTAGCTATGTTCCTCTGTTTTGTTTTTTTTTTTTCTTCTCTTTCTTCTTCTTCTTTTTAAAGCATGTCCTTTAAAATTTGTTGTTAATGTTTGTTTGGTGCTAATAAACTCCCTTAGCTTTTTCTTGTCTGGAAAGCTCTTTTTTACTCCTTCAATTTTAAATGGCAGTCTTGCTTGGTTGTAGGTCCTTGCTTTTCATCACTTTGAATATTTCATGCCAATTCCTTTTGACCTGAAATGTTTCTATTGAGAAATCAACGGACAGTCTTATGGGAGCTCACTTGTAGGTAACTAACTGTCTTTGTCTTATGGCTTTTAAGATTCTTTTTTTTGCCATTTTAATTATGTTTCTTGGTGTAGGCCTCTTTGGGTTCGTCTCATTTGGAAATTTCTGCATTTCCCAAACTTGTGCGTCTTTTCCCTTCACCAGGTTAGAGACATTTCAGTCATTATTTTTTCAAATACATTCTTGATCTCTTGCTCTCTCTCTTCCCCTTCTGGTACCCCTATAATACAGATGTTGTTATATCTCATGTTGTCTTAAATGCCCCTGATACTATCCCCATTGAAAATTTTTTCTTTTTGCTGCTCCAAATGGGTGTTTTTTTCTACCTTGTCTTCCAAATCACTCATTTGATCCTCTGCTTCATCCATCCTACTGTTTATTCCTTCCAGTGTATTCTTCCTTTCAGATATTGTATTCTTTATTTCTGACTGGTCCTTTTTGATGGTTTCTATTTTCTTTTTCATGCTATTGAACATCCTTATAACTACTACTGTGAACTCCATAGCTGTTAAATTGCTTGCATACATTTTATTTAGCTCTTTTTTTCTGGAGATTTGTCCTGTTCTTTCATTTGGTGCCTGTTTCTTTGTTTTTTAAATTTAATCCCCACCTGATGATATGTTCTTAATGATTTTAGAAAGCAAGG